>JAOPSE010000008.1:23633493-23892400 GCA_029449295.1 Zea luxurians | reverse complement strand
ACGTCCTGCAGGCCTTCCGTGAGCGTGCTGGCGTCGTCCACTTGCTCGGGGTCGACGTGTTGCGGGGGGATGGCGCTCGCGTTTGCCTCGAACGCGAGGGCGACGCTTGGCGTGTCCTCCGTTGAGGCGCCGGGGATGTCGATTTGCTCGACAGCCATCGGAGCGCGGCCTCCCGCTCGGCCCTGGTTGCCCCGCTCCTCCTCCTCCGATGGCGAGGGAGAGGGTGGGGCGAGCTCGAAAGTTGTCCTTCCCCACGCGGGAAAGACGTCGTCGATTCCGCGCCGGCGGGCAGGCTGTCCGCCACCAATGTCGCTGTCGCGCGGCGGTGGAAGGAGTATCATGTCGTAGTTGCCGTCGAGAGACGTGAACTCGAGGTTCCCGAAACGGAGCACCGTCCCGGGTTGAAGAGGTCGTTGGAGACTGCCCATCTGGAGCTTGACGGAAACTGCTCGTCAACACGCAGCAGGCCCTACCTGGCGCGCCAACTGTCGGCGTTCCGAGACCGGGGGGTCCCCGAGCCGACGAGTGAGAGTGTCGCGTGCCCCAGCCCAGATGGTCGAGCGCGTGGGCGAGCGCGAAGGGGGGAACAGAGAGAGGGTCGGTGGCCGGAGCCGGGTCGTGAGGGAGTCGGAGAATTCCCGCGGCCTTCGTGTTCGTCCCGCGCCCAGGTCGGGTGCGCTTGCAGTAGGGGGTTACAAGCGTCCGCGTGAGGTGAGGGAAGCGAGCGGCCCCGAGAGAGCGCCTGCCCCTGCCCTTCGTCCCCGCGAGGCCAACCTTCTCTAAGAAGGGCCCTGGTCCTTCCTTTTATAGTCGTAAGGAGAGGATCCAGGTGTACAAGATGGGGGTGTAGCAAGGTGCTACGTGTCTAGCGAGAGAGAGCTAGCGCCCTATGTACATGCCAAGGTGGCAGCCGGAGAGATCTTGGCACCCTGTTGGTGTGGCGTCGTGGCTGTTGGAGGAGTAACGGAGCCGGACGGGGGACAGCTGTCGAAGTGGCTGGGCCCTTGCTGACGTCCTCCTGCTTTCGTAAGGGAGCTGAGAGCCGCCGTCGTCATGGTCTAGCGGGCGCCATCATTTGCCTATCTGGCGTGGCTGGCCAGATGGGACGCCGGTCTTGTTCTCTGCGACCCAAGTCGGCTCAGGGCAGGGTGATGATGACGCTTCCTGTTGACGTGGCGGTCTCGTGTCCTAGGTCGGGCGTCGTGGAGGCTCCTCCGAAGCCGAGGTCGAGTCCGTCCTGCAAGACAGAGGCAGAGTCCGAGCCCTGGGTCGGGCGAGGCGGAGATCGTTCGGCAGAGGCCGAGGCGGAGTCCGAGCCCTGGGTCGGGCGAGGCGGAGTTCGTCGTCTTCCGGGGCCTTAGCCCGAGTCCGAGCCCTGGGGTCGGGCGGAGCGGAGTTCGCCGTCTTCCGGGGCCTTAGCCCGAGTCCGAGCCCTTGGTCGGGCGGAGCGGAGTTCGCCGTCTTCCGGGGCCTTAGCCCGAGTCCGAGCCCTGGGTCGGGCGGAGCGGAGTTCGCCGTCTTCCGGGGCCTTAGCCCGAGTCCGAGCCCTTGGTCGGGCGGAGCGGAGTTCGCCGTCTTTCCGGGGCCTTAGCCCGAGTCCGAGCCCTGGGTCGGGCGGAGCGGAGTTCGCCGTCTTCCGGGCCTTAGCCCGAGTCCGAGCCCTGGGTCGGGCGGAGCTTCCTATGGCACCTCTGGCGAAGTCTGGTCGCCCGTTGGTCTTACCTTTTGCGTTAGACGCCCCGGTGACTCGGTCGGTTGGCGCGGTGATTTAGTCAGGGTTTCTTCTTATCGAAGGCGGGGCCTAGGCGAGCCGGAGATGCGTCTGCCGTGAAAGAGGAGGCCTCAGGCGAGACGGAGTTCATCTTAGGGTCGGCTGCCCTCGCCCGAGGCTAGGCTCGGGCGTGGCGTGGTCAAGTCACTCGTATGGACTGATCCCTGACTTAATCAAACCCATCAGGCCTCTGCAGCTTTATGCTGATGGGGGTTACCAGCTGAGAATAGGCGTCTTGAGGGTACCCCTAATTATGGTCCCCGACAAAGATAGGACCCTATTTTCATTCATTTTTGAACTAAAATTTATTTAAAGCTCTACTATTTTATGAAGAACCATTTGGATCACGATCCATTACTACCCCTAGTTGGGACACACTTGCAACTCTGTGCCTTTTTAATGTCTGATGCTTTCTGTTTGATATATATACACCACCATAAATCTAAAAAAGTTTGATGCTACTACTGTACCATTCTAACTATGTGCAGATGACAGCAATCTTTGGCCTGATAATTAGGTATTTGGTCCAGTGACAAGTGAGGTTAGGCAGGCCTTTTGATGGGTTTTGTTGCACAGGAACTTAATCTCCCCATTCCAAAATACATGATATCTTTGACTTTTAGACATGTTTATTTGATCATACGTTATTAAGAAATTTCACACAATTATTATTTACTTTGTTATGTCTTATTTATTATTGTAGATATATACTTCAATAATGAATTATTTATTTTATCGTTTGCAAAAATCCTAATAAGGTAATGATTAAATATGACATATAAATGTGAAAGGCGTTATTTTTTAGGACAGAGAGATCGACCTGCCTTTTTTATGTTTGAAAAAAAAAAGAATCAGAGAAAAGCAGAGGCAGAGAGCGAGCGCGTATACGTTGTTACTATCATATGATTGAGGATGCGTGGGCAAGATACCATCGATGGACTATTAATTAGGTGCAACTATTCGTGACGCAAACAAGACGAGAGAGAGGGGGACGGACGATTTTCTTTCTAGGCATGCAATGCTAGAAAAAGACGGCGCACGCATGCGTCCGCGTCATGCCTACGGACAGATGGACCCAACATATTTCCGCGATCCCTTATTTAATTTGCTCTCTTGTAAATTATTTTTTGTTCATTATTTTGACGATCATATATAATGGATCTTGCGATTTAATTATATACACAGCCTTCCCGCCAAGCTTTTTTTTTAAAAAAAGAATAACTAAAATAAAATGCGGCAATGCAATATATTTGCTGAGGTTATTTCCACTAATTAACGCATGTAATTTTCTGAGGTCTTTACAGATATTCATTTGTCACTACCAGTAAGTAATACATGTATATGTACAGTCACTGGGACAAACCATGTACTATTTCCTTAGTTCTTGCAGCGGCTGAAGCCGGCCGGCCGGCGACCGTTCTTGTCCCAAGACAGTGTGATTGCAGGGTATCACCACATATTTCTGCCGACAGCGTTTCTATATGACACAGCGGAAGCGAGGGCTAGCTCATTCCTTGAATCGTCTTTGCGACATATGATAAGGAAAGTAGGCCGTTCGCCGGCGGGCGGCCGGCCGGCCGGTCGTAGGCATGCATAGATCCATGCATTCCTTTCCTGCAGCGTTTCTGTGTTGCCATGGCATAGGACGACGGACGCGGACCGATTTGATGTGGAAGTCTCGATCGGGCGGGCAGGCATGCATGAGCGCGGATCGTGTTGCATTGCATGAACTTAACCATGCATGCTGCTCGCTCGAGATCGCAGCTAGAAATCTCGTATCACGGCAGCACGAAATGGGGCCGCGCGCGCGTTCCGTCACAGTCGATGGATGGATGGATCGATCGATCGATCGGTCACTTGGATGAGGTGGGCTAGCTCATGCATGCGGCATCAGGGTCTGCCCGCGGCGCAGCGAGATGCCCAGCAGTCCGTCGTCGGATTCGATCAGATCGATCACTAGTTTGAACTGAACCAGGTCCGGCCGGGCCGGCAGCTTGATTGATTGAGTGGATAGGACTCACTACTACTAGCAGCACATCATAGAGGGAGCCAGCAGGGGAGGGAGGAGGGAGCGAGCGAGGGGCGGACGGACGGGCCGGCGCGGGGGCCATATGGTAACGCATGCATGCGCTGGGGCCGGGCGGTCAGCAGTTGAGCACAGCAACGCAGCTTGACTAGCAGGGCATACGCGTGATCTGAAATCTGATGCGCAACAAAGCGAGGGCCTGCGCGCGCGCCGCACGAGGTTACTACTAGTGAAAGAATCTGCTCTGTGATCGCTCGCTGCTGGGTGCCATAGCTGCTGCTGTCATTTATGCCGCGAAAGCTTGAGCCGGCCGGTGGCGACACCCAGTGCGCGACGACGGCCACCGCGACCGACCGCGACTGCTCCCCGCTCCCGCTCATCAGTTGCATTGCATTGCATGCAGTGGCTCGGTCTGTCAGTACCACAGGCTACCAGAGCCCCTAGCTGCAGCTGCGCGCCCAGGCGGTGAATGCGCATCCTGCTGCAGTGGACCCCACGTGTTTGACGACGCACAAACGCATTCAATCAGAGAGTGAGTGCCTGTGAGTGTGCGTGTGTGTGTGTGTGTGTGAGAGAGAGAGAGAGAAAGAGCGGCACGAGCTGGCTGGCTGCTGCTTGGATCGCAGAGAGAGAGAGAGAGTGAGCGCGCGAGCCAGGTAGAGAGATGTATACTGTGTGTACTATTGTCGTTGAGCCGCGGACACTGTTAATTGGGACGAGGGAGATAGCTATCTACGGCACGGGCGACCAATAGTGATCGTCGTACCGTACGTGCTGGGAGCTGGGTGGGAGTGAGAACTCTCAGATCACAACAAAGCTAGGCTAGCTAGGCCATCTTTCCCCGCGCGCGCGGCTTCGTCGTGTGCGAGAGAGAAAGGGACGAACATGGACAGATCTATCGAGAGAGCGCGCGGGACATAAAAGAGAGCCCGTCGTCGTCGTCTAGGTCTGTGTCCGGTGGGGGTTGGCGACTGACGCGACCCTGCGTGGTGATGTGATGCATCCTCAGTTTCCTCTCCAGGAAAAAAGCGCCCACCCTTCGTCCCCAGCTTACCCCCCCGTGGTATAAGGCACCGGGAGGCACCGCCGCAGCAGCAGTCAGCAGAGGCATCCGATCGATCCGATGCGTCACCTTTTTTACTCGCTCCGCCGATCACCCTCCCGTTTAGCTGCTGGGCCGCTACGGCGGCTAGCTAAGCTAAGCTAAGCTCTCTACGGCCGGCCGGCCGGCGATCGAGCAAATTACGTACAATTCCATGCATACCCTGCCTCAAACAAAGCCATTCATACATGCACTACTAGCTAGCTAGAGTCCTAGCTAGTATAGTAGGCATGCAGCAGCTCTACCCCGGCCGGCCATAGCGAGTGCACTGGTCATCATACTACCCCCGCGCGCGGCCGCCCTATCAGATTCAGGGGGTGTTTGGTTACCCCAAACTAAACTTTAGCCCCTATCACATCGAATGTTTGAACCTTCGTTCCGGGTATTAAATGTAGTCGGATTATAAAACTAATTTGTCAGCCGAAGATTAAAAGACGAGACGAATCTAGTCCAGTTGGTTGGGTCTATATTTCATACTCCTATTTGAAAGTCAAACGCTTGATGTGACCCGGGCTAAACTTTAGCAGGGGCAACCAAACACCCCCTCATAATGTGGCTTTAAAGCTAGCTAGCGATCGCAGCCTGCCTGCCGTTTAGGGTAGGAGGAGAGGAGGAAGATTCTAGGATATCTTGTCACTTCACTCACCACCTTTGGTTTGGTCGCTAGCTGCGTGCTCTGGTGCCCCGCCGCCGCGGCCAGGGCATGTTTTTTCCCGGGATGCATGTGTAGCCATGCATCCGCGCGCGTGTCTGAACCAAACTGCATGTCCGGCGGACGCAGCATGACCTAGAGGCTAGCGCCTCACCCACTGTACCCTCTGCTGCTGCTGCTGCTGCGGTTGCTCACGCAGCCGGTACTCGCCCAGCAGTGGCGACACTGTTGCGGGCGGACGGGCATGCTCTGCTCGTCGTCAGCCGCCCCGCCGGCCGCATGTGTCCATGTGCGCAGGCCATTGATTTTTTGGACGCCGAGGAGATATCATCGTAGGATCGATACGATCTGTGGGTGGCCGGAGACATTTGTAGCGTAATACTATAGTACTACTACTTCCTGACAATTAATACGGAGCAGGCGGGCTCACGCAGAGAGCTCATCCATCACACGCCCTCCTCTCCCTCGGTATTCACACATCACGGTTTATTGTTGTGTTGTGAGCTCTCAAGTCCTAACCACACAGTGATGCCCACGCTGAACGGTACATGTCATCAGCTGCAAACCGTGCATATATATATAGTGATTGATCAATCGAGTCCCTTGGATTCTTGGAACATCGGATTGCATGATATATAGTATGGTCCAATCAAGACGACCGCGCGGGACAAGGAACTACGTACCCGCGTCCAGCTATATATGTTGCCTTCGAAGTAGGTTGGCCTGCATGCATGCGTTAATAGCTGTATATATGACGGCCAATATTATGTCTAGGTAAAAAAATCAGAATACAAACCATCTTCACAGCATCGCACACCTTTCCACTACTTATTAATGAGAATACCACATGTGCACTACTGGAATCGACCTCTTTGCCTGAAAAACACTCGGCACAGGCTTTACCGAGTGTCATACTCGGCAAAGAGGGCACGGTGAATAGTACATCGGCAAAGCCTTCTTTGCCGAGTTTTTTTTTCGGACACTCGGCACAGACTTTGCCGAGTGCCAGGCAGTACTCAGCAAAGAAAAGCCGCTGTCACGGCTCTGGGGTGACGGAGACGACGTCTTTGCCGAGTGTCACCTAATACACTCGGCAAAGAAGGTACCTCTTTGCCGAGTGTCTGCCGACCAGCACTCGGTAAAGTATCCGTCAGCGGGTCCCTTTGTCAGCTTCTTTGTCGAGTGCTCTCTGTGGGAACATACCACAAAAAGTTTTGTTGGCAAAATAAAAAAAAATAAAAATATGCTTTACCGAGTGCCCAAAAATGGCACTGGGTAAAGAAGGCTTTGCCGAGTGTCAGCTGGTTGACACTCGGCAAAGAATCTTCTTTGCCGAGTGCCAACTCTCGACCCTCAGCAAAGGCTAACGACCGTCAGCTTTAGACGGTCGCTGACGGCCCTTTGCCGAGCGCCGCCTTCACCGAGTGTTCGACAAAGACGTCTTTGCCGAATGTATTTCTGTACCGAGAGTCCTACACTCGGTAAACGAGCTCGTTACCGAGAGCAGGACTTCGCCGAGTGCCCGACAAAAAGCTCTCGGCAAAGCTCCTGGCACTCGACAAAGGCCCGGATTCCGTAGTGGTGTGTGCAATACTGCAATGGCATTTTGATCAGTTTCCTTCAATATTCTTTCAGATGTTGTAAACTAGCAAGGCGTACGTGGCCCGCTCTAGTTCTCATTAAAAATTAATATTTTTATCTAAAAATAGATTTTCAATATAAAAATAGCACAACTGAAAAAAAAATGTAAGTCTTGTAGGAAGATCACATCAATCCTATAGGAAAAGAAGTCACGAACAACATGTTAAGGGACTGTTTGCTTACTTTCGTCCATGGACCAAAGTTTAGTATAGGGACTAAAATTTAGTCACTAACATGTTGGTTCTAGGGACTACAATTATTCAAAACGCATTAAATGACTCATAAAAAGACAAAAATGTCCCCTTAACATTCTCCCCACATTAGTGCAATCGAAATAAATGAGGGGCAAAAGGTGGATTTAATATGGTTTAGTCAATTTTAGTCACCCCTTAAAACTAGAGACTAAAACCGTTTAGCCTTGTTTTAGTCCCATCGTTTGGCAATTTAGGAACTAAATGGGACTAATCTTTAATCCCTCAAACCAAACAGGACCTAAAAGAGCATTATCGATCTTTTAACGACATATATATAAAGTAATATTGAGTAGTTGGATGAATGATAAAGTAAAATAACCCTTCCACCAATAGGTTATGCGAATGAAAGGTTTCTCATCAAAATGATGCGTGTGGGTTCAATCAATTGTCTCTAGTGGTCATTGGTTGTTAAATTTAATGATGAAGTTGATCCTTTCCTTATTACTCACAAGGGCCTCACGTAAGACGATATGTTGCCTATACTATTTTCAAGAGCGAAGGAAAATAATCAATTTGTAGGAGTGGTTCCTCACTTGGTGGATGGGGCACTTTCTATCCTCCAATATGTGGATGATACCATTGTTTTAATGGATCATAGTTTGGAACATGCACATTATATAAAACTCATCCACCTGACCGCTTCTGAACAAATGTCAGGTTTGAAAAATCAACTTTCACAAGAGCGAGCTTCTTTGCTATGGTTTACTTAGGATTATGAACACAATTACTCTTGTCTTTTTGTTGCACAACTAGTCAATTACCATTCAAATACCTCAGAATTCCCATGACGCATCGCAGGTTACGAAATAGCTAGTGGCACTATGTCGTTGATAGATTTGAAAAAAAGATTAAGTACTTGGAAAGATAAATTATTTCCTTCTTGTGGCCTTCAGCAGACTCTATTTTCATGATGTCCTTTTTTGGCATGCCTACAGGAGTCTTAGGAAAACTAGATGCCATCTGTTCCCGATTCAATTGGCAAAGCGATCATTTTAAAAAGAAACACAATTGATAAAATGGAAGCTTATGTGTCAACATAAGGAGATTGACAGATTGGGGGTAGCCAATATAGCCATTAAGAACATTTGATTACTCAGCAAGTTGATATTTAAGCTTTTGAATGAAAACGGTACGTATGAGTAAATTGTTAAAATAATTATCTAGGTTCTAAATCGCACTTACTCAAGTTGAGAGAAAGCTAGGAGACTCGTATTTCGGTATTTCGGGTCTAGTCTCATGAATATTAAAGAAGAATTCTTTAGATGATGAAGGTTTCAAGTAGGAGATGGTCGAGCAACCAGGTTCTAGGACGATAGATTGATCCTAAATAGACCGCTTAAGGATTTTTTTCCAAATCTTTTTATTATCACGCGTAAAAAGAATGCTTTACTCAGAGTTGTTATGAATGAAAATTTACCCAACCTATCCTTTCGTCGAGTTATTGTTGGGGTAAAACAGTTTGATCAATGTACTTCCTTTTAATGAACACTCTCCCTTAAATCTCAATAGTCTGCTTTGGCAACTAAAACTCCCTCTCAAAATTAAAATTTTCTTGTGGTGCTTAGGGAGGGGCATTATTCTCACTAAGGATAACCTAGTTAAACGCAGGCGGAAAGGCAGTATGAAATACTGTTTTTGTAATCAAAATGAGACTATTCAACACCTATTTTTTTATAGTTATCTCACAAGAATTTTTTTGGAGAAACATTAATTTTTGCTTTACGTATAGAGAGATCCAACAATACTAATCATTTAACTGGAAATTTGTATGCTAACAAGAGAATCACACTAGGAAAAGACTCCTGATTGGGTGGTAGCAATATTTTGGTTCATTTAGCTTTGTCGTAGTTATGTGGTCTTTTATTTTAAACCAATTCCATCAACTATGCAAGTTCTTTTCAGGGGAACATAATGGTTCAGATTCTAAACATTATTTACAAAGAAGAACATCACTACAAGGTCCTTGTGTCGAGCATTAGAGGTAGTGGCTATAGATATCTTCGCAAGACATGGATGGAGGTCAATACTAGATCACAAGCGCTTGATTCGTTAATGTGGTCTTTCTGAGGATGTCTCCTTTTGTTTTATGGTGTATGTTTAGTTAATTATCGATCTATAATAGTTGTATGCATGAAACTGCAAAAGGTTGGTACAATTTTGTTTTCATAATAAAAAACTTTGGAGGGGATCAAAACCTTTCATATGTTGCAAACATGGACTAAAGAAGACATTGATTAATAGAATTGTGCGTTTCTTCACAAGTAGTTTTTTGCTTCTCTTGAACCTCTTTTCTTCGGTGTAACGCGCATTACATGCTGCATTGTGAGAAAGTGAGTTGCAGTTTGTCTTATTGGTGGTTGACCTTTCATCATTTCTGTAGCTCTAGTAAATAAATTTGTATTTTTTCTCCTGCCTTAATTAAACGACAAAGCTCATACTAATTTCTTACAAATTCTCTCTGTTTGATTGTCTTGAACTCTTCGCTGTTTGCCTATGTGCTCCTTCATTGCATCCACCGACACATATTGTGTATAATTACCTCGGTCAACTTGTTCGGTTAAAACTATCATTATCTCTGTCTCCTCCCTCTCTCCCTCTTAGATTGTCTCCTGTAGCTTACCCATCATATCTCTTATCTTATTTTCTATTTCAAACTTAATTATGTGAACAACGTAGTCTACAGTGTAAAATAGTGTTTTGCACAACTATATGTACGATCTGCTGGAGACAACCTTATATCCCATGGTTGTGCAATTTTTATCGATGTCAAATGAAGATACTTTCAATTTTTTGGTGAGCTTAATTCCTTAATAAATCCATAGTCCAAGCTGTAAAAAATGTCTAGTTCCCCGGCTCACTACCGGAATTCGCGCCTTTGCCGAGTGCCGGTGGCTTTGCCGAGTGCTTTTTATCGGGCACTCGGCAAAGCAGGCTTTGCCGAGTGCCGCACTCGGCAACGTCCTGCGCTCGGTAAAGAGCTAGTTTACCGAGTGTAGGACACTCGGCACAGCCGAGCACTCGGCAAAGACTTCTTTGCCGAGGGTCAAGCACTCGGCAAACATGGCTCTCGGCAAAGGGCCGTTAGCGGCCGTCTACAACTGACGGCCGTCAGTCTTTGCCGAGTGTCAAATATCTGGCACTCGGCAAACATAGTTTTTGCCGAGTGTCCTCTGTAGACACTCGGCAAAGCATATTTTTATTTTTTTATTTTGGTCACCAAAATTTTTGTGGTATGTTTCTACACTATGTAGACCTACATGTACCATTTTGGGACAATTATAACAGTTTTTTTCTATAGCTAGTACATTTAGTTTGTTTATTTGAATTTCTTCGGAAAATTCAGATTTGAACTGCAGGTCACTCGAAACTTGGAAAACCGTGAATGCAAAAATGATATCCATGCTACATAGCACAAGTTACGACCGATTTCAGGAGCGAACTGGAAACTTCGAGCACCATGCTCACTCAACATGACCGTAAACTTGCCATCCAGGTGTTTAAAAATTGTATAAAACAGAAACAAAGTCAGAAAATCATGAACCATGTCCACGTGTCATGATATCATATGTAGAGGCTGTGATAAAAATTTGAAAAAGTTTCGAGAAAGCTGTAACGCACTATGTGTACAAACCTAAGAGATCCACATTGAAACTCTATGATTTCATGTGTGGTTCTCTTAGGTTTCTACACATAGTGTCTCACAACTTTCTCCAAACATTCTAAATTTTTATCACAGACTCTACATATGATATCATGATAGGTGGACAAGTTTCATGATTTTCTAAGTTTGTTTGTGTTTTATAAATTTTTTAAACAGCTGTATGGCAAGTTCACGGCCATGTTGAGTGAGCATGGTGCTCGAAGTTTCCGGTCCGCTCCTGAAATCGGTCGTAACTTGTGCTATGTAGCATGGATATTATTTTTGCATGCACGTTTTCCAAGTTTCAAGTGACCTGCAGTTCAAATCTGAAATTTCCGAAGAAATTCAAATAAACCAAACTAAATGTACTAGCTATAGAAAAACACTGTTATAATTGTCCCAAAATAGTACATGTAGGTCTATATAGTGTAGGAACATACCACAAAAATTTTTGGTTGGCAAAATAAAAAAAAATAAAAATGTACTTTGTCGAGTGTCCAAAGAAGGACACTCGGCAAAGACTTCTTTGCCGAGTGCCCCCAGGGTGGCACTCGGCACAGATGTGTAAGTTAATCTTTGCCGAGTGTCAGATGATAGACACTCGGCAAAGGATCCTTTGCCGAGTGCCACCGATCTGGCACTCGGCAAAGTTTATTTTAAAAAAATAAAAATGTACTTTGCCGAGTGTCCACCGATCTGGCACTCGGCAAAGACTTCTTTGCCGAGTGCCACCGATCTGGCACTCGGCAAAGTTTATTTTAAAAATTAAAAAAAACTTTGCCGAGTGCCAGATCACGGGCACTCGGCAAAGAAGGCGAATATACTCGCCCGCGGCTTTCTTCCTCCTCCTTTCTCTGCTCTCGCTGTCTCCTCTCTATCGCAGCGCCTGCCGCCGCCCCGCGCCATCGCCGGCTCGCCGCCCGCCGTGCCGTCGCCGGCCGCGTCCGCCCATGCCAGCGCCCGCCGCGGCCAGCCCGCCCGCTGTGCCCGCCGCGGCCGCCCCTCGCCAGCGCCCGCGCCCGCGCCCGCCACGGCCTCCCTCGCCGGCGCCCGCGCCCTCGCCGGCGCCCGCCCGTCCGCCCGCGCCCTAGTGAGTGTATTACCGCTTGATTTAGTGTTGTCAAATTTGTAGAAGAATTTTTTTGGCTATTCACACCTCTCTAGCCATCTAGATCCTCACAACTATTTAGCACTTGCCCTAAGTTTAGGCCTGCTGCTTAGTGAGATTTCCATACCCTTGCCACCTAGTGCTTCCATGTAACCATTGTTTGTACACTAGGGCTTGTACACTACCATGAAGACTCACTTGCGCATAGGGAAGGAATGTGGGCTATCATAGAGCTACTTGGTCGAGAGCTTGTCCCTCGCATGGGCATCCTTGCTAGGGGCTCCAATGAAGATTAGGAAAAACCATGAGCTTCTCGATACATTTGTAATTTAAACTTGTTATGCTAGTGTGTGTATATATATATATATGATTGGAAACTACGCTGCATAACTCTTTTATGGTAGAGGTCTAAAGTTTTCCTTTGTAAAACTTTAGTGCACATTTACACATATTAGAGGCCAAGTAGGTTTAGAAAGTCTAAATCATTCCCTCTCAAAATGTACGTTAAGGTCCCTGCATATGTATAAAGGAGAGTGTTTTTTTCAATCTACTGATCAAGGCACGTGTCCCTATTCACTTTTCTCAATCTACCAGGAAAGGAGATAGATGCTCTATGCTGAACTCTTCTACTATGTTTTATATATAGGCACGCACACACATATCAATTATCAATAAAAGTCAGACTTGGAATCGAGTGCTGGTGATGTGAATTTTTTGTTGACAGGCATGTATTTTTTGCAGAGGTCTTCCTAGCCGCTGCGGGTCTGCCTGCACCGCGTCGCGTCGCCACTGCACCGACCCGCCACAGCCCCACTAGCCTGACTCCACCGCCACCCTAGGTATAACCTCTATTTCCGCATCATGGTCGTAGATCACGTAACCCAGTTAGGCGTCTCCCGTTCGAAAGAGATACGGTGTAGATATGCAGATCTTTGCATATCTACAAATGTATCAGTTTCGAATTGTCCACGTTTTTTGGACAGCCCGCGGTTGCGTAGATGGTGTTAGTTTCCATGCTCTACTCCGGTCCGAGAAAGAGTTTCGGCGTCACCTCCCTGTTGTTCTCCGAACAGTACACTCTCCCTGCCAGGACGTGTATCCGGAGACAGCGGGGAGGTGCTGCCGAAATTCTATCTCGGATCGGAGTAGAGCATGGAAACTAACTCCATCTATGCAACCACGGGTGGGATTAGGACCTATCCTCACCTATTAGAAGGTAGGAACGTAGTGTACATGCATTACATGTCTATATTAAACTATACTCGGTTATATATGTTAGAGAATGGAGGACCGTGAGTGGATGTACATGGGCCGCGTTCGACGTAATGATGTCACCCCAGAATGGATTAGGAAGACCGATGCTTTCGTGGAACGGGCATATGGCGAAGCTGCTAAAGGAGCTAGCCTAGTCCCTTGTCCGTGCAGCAAATGTGACAACCGGAAAAGAAAACCAAAGAAGGTCATGGTAGAACATATTTGGAAGAATGGATTTACGCCGGACTATACTCGGTGGATCTTCCATGGTGAAGCGCATCGCACGAGAGAGGAGGTGGTGAGACAAACGCGTCGAGGATTACGATGCTGATGCCGGGGTAGCAGACATGTTGACGACTATCACGAGGCACAGTTCGCCGAAGGACGTACGGAGGACGAGCCAGAGGCGACCGCAAAGGCATTCTACGACATGTTTGACGCGGCACAGAAACCCCTTCAACGGCAAGACAAAGGTTTCTCAACTGGATGCCATTGGGCGTATAATGGCGTTCAAGTCGCAGTATAGCATGAGTCGAGACGCCTTCGATGGTTTGTTGACAGTTATTGGCAGTCTGCTTCCGGAGGATCACGTTCTGCCAAAGAGCATGTACGAGGCACAGAAACTCCTTCGTGCACTCAAGATGACGTATGAGCAGATACATGCTTGTCCGAAGGGCTGCGTCCTATTTAGGAAGGAACACACTGAGGCAAAGTACTGTCCGAAGTGGGATTGCCCGATTTCATTTCCTGGTTTAAACATAAGGTACGTGCTTAGTTTGTTATTCCAAGTTGCTCTTTGTGAATCATCTAGGCCCCTTTGGTAATGTTTTGGTAATTAATGACAACTGCTTGTGGACTAACGATTCTTGTAGAAATAAGAATGCAGGGTTGGACCACAGAGAACAGGAAATGTTGAAGAATCATACGCATTGGTTTGTGGATCAGATGAAGGGAAAGGTATTATATAGGTTTCGTTTTTGCCGGTCTTAAGGAGTTTAGAGAAGATACCTGACCGGATTAGTAGGCTAGATAGCCGTACTATTAAGAGGAGTCAATGACTTAGATCTGTGTAAAACTTAGTGCCTCATAGAGCATCAAGTAGTTGCATTTGCATGAGGACTAACAGCGCTTCACTTTTCGCGAGTCACAAGTTCTTTCAAAGCTTGTTTGAAAATTGCGAAGTCATGGATGCGCGGACTGTCCGGGCCTTAGGGGCGGACCGTCCGCGATCCACCAGAGGGGTCCGAAGTCTGCCCAATTGTTTTGGCACTGTGTTCTATTGCACTACGGACCGTCCGGGCCTTAGGGCCGGACCGTCCGCAGTCATGTCCAGAGGAGGGTGTCTTCGGGCCAGTCCCTGAATTATAGGCGGACGGTCCGCCTGTGAGGGGCGGACGGTCCGCAAGTGTCAAACTCGTTTTTGGACAGGGACTGTGTGTTTTACAGATTTGTACTACGGACTGTCCGGGGGACCAGTCCGGACAGTACTGTCTCAGGTCGCGGACCGTCCGGGATTTATAGCCGGACGGTCCGCACGTGTTAACTTCTTTTGATCCGAGGCTCGGGTGTTTCATTCTGCCAGGTCGCGGACGGTCCCGGCCTTGAAGGGCGGACTGTCCGGACCCACCTTTTGAGTCAGCTCTGACATGTTTTCAAATGTCTTTATAGCCGTTATATGTACGGCGGACCGTCCGGCCCTAGGGCGTGGACGGTCCGCGTGTGCGCAGAACTGCTAGCTTTTGCACATAACGGTTTGATTTTGATGGGGGACTATAAATAGAAGGGTAGCTCGTGTGAGAGAGCTCTCTTGGCCATTCCTTGCACACATTGAGCTCATTGTGATCCTCCAACTCACTCTCTCACACTCTTTGCTTGAGATTGCATTCTAGTGAGAGATTGAGGGTTCCTAGTGCATTTGCATCATTTGGTGATTCTTGAGGCACTAGGTGGTACACCGAGCAAGCATCGTTGGCTTGTTACTCTTGGAGGTTGCCGCCTCCTAGACGGCTCGGGTGATTGTCTCCGTCGAGCTCTCCAAGAAGATTGTGGAGAAGCCGCGGTGTGGATTGTGAGGGGTTCGCGCCTACCTCGCCGGAGCGGCAAAGGTGACATTAGTGAAATCAAGGTATTGAGTGATTTCTTGTCCACTTGGCTCAAAGATCAAGTCGTGTCTTGATAGAGGAGCAAGTGAGAGCTTGAAGTCCACCTCAACGTGGATTAGGGGTGATCGGCAAATCACCGATACCACGGGATAAATTTCGGTGTCTATTCTTTCTAGCATTACTTATTGCCTTGCAATTGATTAGTGTTGTGCTTAGTGTTCTTCAAGTATTCAATCTCCGTAGTTGTTTTTCATACATTGTTTACTTATTGACACTAGATAATTTATTTCTCTTGTTGCATTGATTAAATTTATTTAGTATTGTTGATTTTAGTCAAAACCGTCTATTCACCCCCCCCTCTAGCCGGTGTCCTAGATCCTACAAGTGGTATCGGAGCCGAGGACTCCATTGTTTGTGGATCTAATCATCCCGGAGTGGGACAAAATGGCTAGTAACAACAATGTGCACATTGGGAAGCCACCGCACTTTGATGGAAACAATTATGATTATTGGAAAATAAGAATGTCAATGCATCTTAGAGCAATGGGTGGAAAAATTTGGCCAATTGTTAGGGACGGATTTGTTGTATTGAAGGAAGATGAACCATCCATTAGTGATAATGAGAATATCCTCACAAATGATCAAGCCATGAATGTCTTTTATGATGCTCTTGATATAAATGAGTTCAATCGTATCAAGAATCTCACAACCGCTCATGAGATTTGGATAAAACTAATGGAAATTCATGAAGGAACTACAATTGTGAAGAGTGCCAAACTATATTGTGCAAAGGGAAGTTTGAGCAATTTATTATGAAAGAAGATGAGAGTGTATCCGATATGTTCAATCGGTTGAATGAGATAGTAAATGAACTCAAAGGACTTGGTTTTAATGTACCGGATGTGGATTTCACACACAAGTTCCTTAGATCACTTCCGGAGAAATATGAGACTATTGTGACAATGCTAGTAAGGAGTGATCTATCTACAACTTCTCCAACCGAAGTATTGGGAGAAATTCTCACTCAAGATATATTTAAGAAGTCACAAGCCGATGCCTTAAGTTGGCAAAGAAGGTGAAAAATGAATCTATTGCTCTCAAAGCCAAGGCCTCAAGGCAATTGAAAAAAGAAGATAGCAATGATGAAGAAAATGAAAGTGAGAGTGATGGTGACATGGCTTTTATTTGTAAGGAAATTCAATAAATTCATGAAGATGAAAAGAGGTCAACCTAGAAGAGGTCAAACATCTAGAAGAAATGCCTTCAATGATAGAAAATGTTTGAGTGTGGGGAACCCGGTCACATTGCCATGAATTGCCCAAGCAAGAAGAAGAAGGGCAAAAGATGAAAGTGACAAGAAGAAAAAGAAATACTATAACAAGAAGAAAGATGGCAAAGCCTACTTAGTTGAATGGGACTCGGATGATAGCTCGGATAATGATGATGATGACACCTCATCTAAGCTTAATGCCGGAATTGCTATCAAGGAAGCTCCTTCCCTCTTCTCATCCCCCATTGTCTCATGGCAAAGGGAGATGCTAAGGTAAAAATCATCACCGATTTAAATGATATAAAAGATGATGATGATATCGATGATGTTGATGATGATGGCTATTCATATGATGATCTTGTTAGAATGTTAGGTGAGGCCGATGACTACATGCACAAAGAAAAAGAAAAATTTAAGACCTTGAAGGAATTGTATAAAAACCTCCAAGTGTCTTTTGAGGAGCTCAAGACCTCTCACAATGACCTCAAAGAAAATTGTGAGAAGCTTGCGGATGCTCAAAAAATCATCTATTGTGCATGAAGTTGAGGTGGTCACTAAGGATGTTGGAGTCACTTGTGACTTACTTGATAGTCTTACAAGTGAACCACTACCTACTAACTCTATTTGTGATAAATGCAAAATTTCTCTCAATGATAACATTGCTCTTGATGAATCAAAAATTATTGTTGAGAATGAAGGTGTTAGTAGATAGAATAAATGCTCTAACTCGTGACCTAGAAAAGGCATATGGTGGTAAGACTAAATTGGATTTCATATTGGGAAGTCAACGATGCTCTCTTAACCGTGAAAGGTCTTGGATATGTTCCTAAGAAAGGAAAGAATGCTTTTGTAAAGCAAAAGACATTGTTTGTGAAAGAATGTGACAAAGTGTGTCACAAGTGTCACAAAAAGGGACATGTTAAGAAAAATTGTCCCAAGTTCAAAAATGTATCCTCCACTTGTTTGAGCATTGTTATGTTCTTTCTCATAATGCAAAAGGTGTTCATGCTAAATTTGTTGGTACTTCAATTGTTGGAAACAAAAAGAAAGCTATTTGGGTGCCAAAGACCTTGGTCACTAACATCCGGGACCCAAGCAAGTTTGGGTACCTAAAAGAGATTGATTTCCTTTTGTAGGTAAACTACAAGGCGGGAGGGAATCATTGGGTGTTGGATAGTGGATGTACTCAACACATGACCGGGGATATGAGAATGTTTACCCAAATGAGTGAGGAAGATTGCTCAAATTATGATAGTATCACATTTGGAGATAATCATAAAGGAAAGGTTAAAGGCTTGGGTAAAATCGCTATCTCAAATGATCAATTCTATATCAAATGTGCTATTGGTTGAGTCTTTGAATTTTAATTTGCTTTCCGTAGCTCAATTATGTGATTTAGGATTTTGTTGCAATTTCACAGTTGAAGATGTTATTATCTCTAGTGTTGATGGTAGCAATCTTAAATTTAAAGGCTTTAGACATGAAAATCTTTATCTTGTTGATTTCTCATCTAATGAGGCAAAGCTCACAACTTGCCTATTTTCAAAAGCTTCACTAGGTTGGTTATGGCATAGAAGACTTGGTCATGTTGGGATGAAGCAACTCAATCGGTTAACCAAGCATGACTTAGTTCGAGGCTTAAAAGATGTGAAGTTTGAAAAGAACAAATTGTGTAGCTCTTGTCAAGCCGGTAAGCAAAGTGGCAAATACTCATCCAAATAAAAGTCAAATGTCCACTCATCGACCTTTGGAATTACTTCACATGGATTTATTTGGCCCACATCTTTTGTAAGTATTGGTGGTAATTCTTATTGTCTTGTGATTGTGGATGACTATTCAAGATTTACTTGGGTTTATTTTCTACGAGACAAATCCAATGTGTTTGAACATTCAAGTCATTTGCTATATTGGGCTCAAAATCAATTTGATTTCGACATCAAAAAGGTTAGAAGTGATAATGGGTCGGAATTCAAAAATGCAAGAATTGATCAATATTGTGATGACAAGGGTATCAAACATGAATTCTCTTCCAAATATACCCCGGAACAAAATGGTATTGTTGAAAGAAAGAATAGAACTCTTATTGACATGGCTAGGGCCATGTTAGCGGAATATAGTATATCGGATTCTTATTGGGCCGAGGCAATAAATACCGCTTGTCATTCATCAAATAGACTATATTGTCACAAGCTCTTGAAGAAAACTCCATATGAATTGCTTATTGGTAGAAAGCCAATATCTCATATTTTAGGGTATTCGGTTGCAAATGTTATATTTTGAGAAGGGGAGCCGGCTTTCTAAATTTGAGAAGAAATGTGATGAGGGTTTTCTTCTTGGATATTCATCAAATAGTAAGGCTTATAGAGTCTTCAACAAAACTCATGGTATTATTGAGGAAGCATATGATGTTGAATTCGATGAAACAAATGGGTCTCAAGGTGAGAGTGATAATCTTGATGATGTTGGGGGAACTCAATTGATAAATGCAATGAAAACAATGGCCATTGGTGAAATAAAACCAAAGGAAGATGATGATGAAAATAGTGTGGTTGTCATTCCTTCATCCTCAACTATAAATGAGGAAGATCACCAAAGCCAACAACTCAATGAAACCATGGATACTCATGATCAAGGTACTTCAAGACCTTCGGTTCCTTCTAATGCTTCAACAAGCAATTATCAAACAGTATCAAGAATTCATCATTCCATTGTGAAGGATCACCCGGTTGATCAAATTGTGGGTGATATTAGTAAGGGTGTTCAAACTCGCTCTCGCATAGCTTCGTTTTGTGAACATTTCTCTTTTGTATCTTGTATGGAACCTAACCGTGTAGATGAAGCTCTACTTGATGTTGATTGGGTGAATGCAATGCATGAAGAATTAAATAACTTCGCTCGAAATGAAGTTTGGGAGCTTGTTGAGAGACCAAAGAACCACAATGTTATTGGTACAAAATGGGTGTTTCGCAACAAGCACAATGAAGATGGTGTGGTAGTAAGAAACAAGGCAAGATTAGTTGCACAAGGATATACTCAAATTGAAGGATTGGATTTTGGGGAGACATTTGCTCCCGTAGCAAGATTAGAAGCAATCCGGATTCTACTTGCTTATGCTTGTGCACATATATCAAGCTCTACCAAATGGATGTAAAGAGTGCCTTTCTAAATGGTAAGATTAGTGAACTAGTGTATGTTGAACAACCTCCCGGTTTTGAGGACCCCAAAAGACCTAACCATGTGTTCAAGCTTTCTAAAGCTCTCTATGGGCTTAAGCAAGCTCCACGCGCTTGGTATGAAAGGCTTAGGGATTTCTTGCTTTCCAAAGACTTCAAAATTGGGAAGGTTGACACTACTCTATTCACTAAAAGAATTGGCAAAGACTTATTTGTTTGTCAAATCTACGTTGATGATATTATTTTTGGATCTACTAATGAATTATTTTGTGAGGAGTTCGGAAAAATGATGTCAAAAGAATTTGAAATGTCTATGATAGGATAATTGAGCTTCTTTCTTGGCCTTCAAATCAAACAATTGAAAGATGGAATTTTTATAAGTCAATCAAAATATTTGAAGGACATGCTAAAGAAGTTTGGTTTAGAGAATGCTAAGCCTATCAAGACTCCAATGGCAACAAATGGTCATCTAGACTTAGATGAAGGAGGTACTATGGTTGATCAAAAACTTTATCGTTCAATAATTGGTAGTTTACTTTATATTACCGCATCTAGGCCCGATGTTATGTTTAGTGTATGCATGTGTGCTCGATTTCAAGCTTCACCTAGAGAGATTCACTTGAAGGCCGCTAAAAGAATTCTAAGATATTTGAAAGTATACTCCCAATATTGGTCTATGGTATCCCAAAGGTGCTCACTTTGAATTAATTGGATATTCGGATTCGGACTATGCGGGGTGCAAAGTTGATAGAAAAAGCACCTCCGGTTGTTGTCAATTTCTTGGTAGATCTCTTGTTTCATGGTCTTCTAAGAAACAAAATTCGGTTGCTCTATCTACCGCCGAGGCGGAATATATATCGGCCGGAAATTGTTGTGCTCAACTATTATGGATGAAACAAACCTTATTGGATTATGGAATTATTTTCAAGAATGTGCCTCTCATGTGTGATAATGAGAGTGCGGTAAAATTGGCTACCAATCCGGTCCAACACTCAAGAACCAAGCATATTGATATACGGCATCACTTCTTAAGGGATCATGTTGGCAAGGGAGATATCTCTATTTATTCCATTGGAACGGATGATCAATTAGCAGACATTTTTACAAAGCCTTTGGATGAAACAAGATTTTGTTCTCTAAGAAGTGAAATGAATGTGATCGATCTCTCAAATGTGGCTTGAAGTTGATCACACATGTGTCGTCTTGCATCTCGGGTCTAAATATGCTCTTTATGCTATTTATTTGGTATTATTGGTGCATTTTTCATTTCTAATTGTTCTAGATAGTTTTATTCAAAAATTTTGCACTACTCAATTACATAATATGTATATGCACGCATACTAACTCTTGGATTGGTCGAAATGTCCATATACAAGCACCAAATCGGATTCGAAATTCAAAATCAGCAAGTGGACAGCAATTGGAAAAATGAGTTTCAGGCCGCGGACCGTCCGCCCATGGACCGCGGACCGTCCACCGCATCAGGACCTGGACAGTCCGGGCAGCCTCGCAGACCGTCTGAAATCATCAGGGCGCGGACCGTCCGCCGCCCCAGCGCGGACCGTCCGCGACAGGGCAGTAAAATCGACCAGTGGCCGCAGCCTTGTCATTTGTGCTCATTCGCTCTTCCTCTCTTGCTCTCCACTCGCCCAATACTCTCCTGTGACGAGTGTGCGCGGACGGTGCAGTGAAGTTGTGAGCGGACAGTCCGGCAGCTTGTGGCAACATTCCATCAACATGTCTTCATCACGGTATCTTCAAATCTTGTGGATTTTATCACATCTCTTTATTTTTGAGATTATATGGGTTTCCTCTCTGATCTGAAATTGAGCAGTCGGTTTCAAAATCTGATTGGTGGGATTGTTAGTTCTCCTCAATATGAATGCTATGCAAAATTTTGAACTTGTTTGGATGCGTATTGTCTGCAAAATCATCAAATTCAACATTTGTGGCGGCTAGGGTTCTTTGAGTCGCCCCTGGTCGGTCGCGGACCGTCCGCCTGGTGGACGCGGACCGTCCGGGCCTCTAGCGTGGACAGTCCGGCTCCCTAGCGCGGACCGTCCGGACCCTGGCAGAGCATTACAGTTCCATTCCTTTTTATAGTGGTGATTGGTATCAATTATTTATCTATGGATGTCTGTAACATTGTTGCAGTGGTTTTGGTGGTCTCCGCAAGAAACTTGCAGGTCGCTTTAAATCCAAGCGCCCTCGTGGAAATGATGATGACTATACACCAACCACTGATTCAGAGGCCCAATCCTCAGCTGGGGGCACTGAATCCATGGATGCCGAAGATTTTCCTCATGTTCATCCCGATTATCCCATTGATATCCAAGGATGGACTTATCCAAAGCGGCGATTTTCTATGGCTGAGTACTGCTCTAGACGGACTGTGAACCAGTATACTCTGCCATCTGATACAAATATCCAGTTTTTCCACACTCAGCTGCAGTTTGATGTCTTCTGGGGCACCCTGGTGGATACTAATTTTCATAAGCATCAGGTGATTGATTGGTCCTTCTTGCTAAGTCAATCAGTCATGGAGGGTCTGATCCCTAAGTTTGAAACCTGCGGACTATATCAGTTTATGGGGCAACGCACAGATTTCAATGAAATGGCTGTTAAGCAATTCCTGGCTACCTCAGAGATTGATATTGAAGAAGAATCTATCACCTGGATGACTGGCTTCAAGCGCTATTCTGCTTCTTTTGCTGACTTTGCCGCTGCCAACAGTCTGAACTATGGCACCATTTCTGCTGGGCTGGATCTTTATACTGAAGATAATTTTGAGGATTTTGTGCAATTTTATGAGCCAGCCAGGCTCGGTATACCCAGGAGGTTTGGAGAGACAGTAGGACTCAGACATCATCCTGCTGTAATTAATAAGATTGCCAGAGTCACCATTCTTCCCAAGAGTGGTGATAAGAGTAAAATACGGGATAAGTTCTGGAACATCATCCAGCACATCATGAATGGTGAAGTCATGAATATTGTTCTTTTTATGATGAGACAGCTTAATGATTTGAAAATGGATAAGAATCAAAATTTGGCATATGCTCCTTACATTATGGCACTCATCAAATCCAAGACAAGATTTGAGGGCCCATGCGAGATTGTTCACACCCCATTCAAGCCTTTTAAGAATGAGATAGGGTTTCTCACCAGGCCACTCACCCCCTTCCCAGATGATGAGGAAGACCCTGGTTATGACGGTGGAGCAGCTCCTAATGTTGAGGGAGAGCAGATGCCTCCACCTCCACCTCCTCCTCAGCCTTAGCACTATTGGGAGCCTGCTCCAGGATACTTTGATCCTTATTTTCACAATATGCAGCAGGGGCTTGAGACTCATATTGATACTCGCTTTGAGGGCCTGATGACACATGTGGATCACCGTTTCGATGACATGCAGTCTCGGCTTGACAGTAACTGGGATGCACTCAACTCTGAGTTTTCTGAGTTTCGTGATCAAATTCACACTAATGTCACTGATCCCATCATGACCAGGCTGAATAATATGCAACAGAGTTTTCAGGATAACATGGGTGCTCTCTCCAGTCAATTTGATAATCTCTCTACAAATGACAACATGCATGAGATCAGTCAGAGGCAGCAGCAGCTCCAGCAGGATTTTGGCCAGTTCTCCTCCCTGTTTGACACCTTCAGCACTCACTGCTACAACACGCATCCTCCGCCGAGCGATCAGTGAGGCCTCTCCTTTGTGGCAATTGATGCCAAAGGGGGAGACAAGTGAGAAGTGATGAGAAGTTGTCTGGCGTTTCCTTCAGGGGGAGTTGGTGATTCTATGTGGACATTAAGACCATGCATATGCATTTTACCTTTCTATGCCGCTTGCATTAGTTTATGACTTACGCTTTTGGAACTGGTTTGAACTATTAACTCTATCTCGTATGTCTGTGGACTATTATCTGTAATATTCTGTGGGATGAACTATGTTTTAGTTCAAATTACTCTATGTGTGGTTAATCGAGGAGTGATTATAATTGCTGCGCTCACTCTACGGATCATCTTTTGTATGCCTCGATAACCATGATTGTAGGAAAGTCTCCATCAAGCCCCAATATATTATGTGTGTTATATCTTCAACTTCAAATAATCCTGCACACACTTAGGGGGAGCCCTTCTTACATACTGAGTTTTTTATTGGGATTTATCTATCTCTCGGACAGAACTTCAAATCAAGATAAGTCCTATGAAACTCATCTCCAAGATCTATCTTATACCTTAGGTATGAGAGAGATTTGGGGAAACTAAACTTCTCTTTAATATACAATGTGGTGTTGTCATCAATTACCAAAAAGGGGGAGATTGTGAATCATCTAGGCCCCTTTGGTAATGTTTTGGTAATTAATGACAACTGCTTGTGGACTAACGATTCTTGTAGAAATAAGAATGCAGGGTTGGACCACAGAGAACAGGAAATGTTGAAGAATCATACGCATTGGTTGTGGATCAGATGAAGGGGAAAGGTATTATATAGGTTTCATTTTTGCCGGTCTTAAGGAGTTTAGAGAAGATACCTGACCGGATTAGTAGGCTAGATAGCCGTACTATTAAGAGGAGTCAATGACTTAGATCTGTGTAAAACTTAGTGCCTCATAGAGCATCAAGTAGTTGCATTTGCATGAGGACTAACATCGCTTCACTTTTCGCGAGTCACAAGTTCTTTCAAAGCTTGTTTGAAATTGCGAAGTCATGGATGCGCGGACTGTCCGGGCCTTAGGGGCGGACCGTCCGCGATCCACCAGAGGGGTCCGAAGTCTGCCCATTTGTTTTGGCACTGTGTTCTATTGCACTGCGGACCGTCCGGGCCTTAGGGCCGGACCGTCCGCAGTCATGTCCAGAGGAGGGTGTCTTCGGGCCAGTCCCTGAATTATAGGCGGACGGTCCGCCTGTGAGGGGCGGACGGTCCGCAAGTGTCAAACTCGTTTTTGGACAGGGACTGTGTGTTTTTACAGATTTGTACTACGGACTGTCCGGGGGACCAGTCCGGACAGTACTGTCTCAGGTCGCGGACCGTCCGGGATTTATAGCCGGACGGTCCGCACGTGTTAACTTCTTTTGATCCGAGGCTCGGGTGTTTCATTCTGCCAGGTCGCGGACGGTCCGGCCTTGAAGGGCGGACTGTCCGGACCCACCTTTTGAGTCAGCTCTGACATGTTTTCAAATGGTCTTTATAGCCGTTATATGTACGGCGGACCGTCCGGCCCTAGGGCGCGGACGGTCCGCGTGTGCGCAGAACTGCTAGCTTTTGCACATAACGGTTTGATTTTGATGGGGGACTATAAATAGAAGGGTAGCTCGTGTGAGAGAGCTCTCTTGGCCATTCCTTGCACACATTGAGCTCATTTGTGATCCTCCAACTCACTCTCTCACACTCTTTGCTTGAGATTGCATTCTAGTGAGAGATTGAGGGTTCCTAGTGCATTTGCATCATTTGGTGATTCTTGAGGCACTAGGTGGTACACCGAGCAAGCGTCGTTGGCTTGTTACTCTTGGAGGTTGCCGCCTCCTAGACGGCTCGGGTGATTGTCTCCGTCGAGCTCTCCAAGAAGATTGTGGAGAAGCCGCGGTGTGGATTGTGAGGGGTTCGCGCCTACCTCGCCGGAGCGGCAAAGGTGACATTAGTGAAATCGAGGTATTGAGTGATTTCTTGTCCACTTGGCTCAAAGATCAAGTCGTGTCTTGATAGAGGAGCAAGTGAGAGCTTGAAGTCCACCTCAACGTGGATTAGGGGTGATCGGCAAATCACCGATACCACGGGATAAATTTCGGTGTCTATTCTTTCTAGCATTACTTATTGCCTTGCAATTGATTAGTGTTTTGCTTAGTGTTCTTCAAGTATTCAATCTCCGTAGTTGTTTTTCATACATTGTTTACTTATTGACACTAGATAATTTATTTCTCTTGTTGCATTGATTAAATTTATTTAGTATTGTTGATTTTAGTCAAAAACCGTCTATTCACCCCCCCTCTAGCCGGTGTCCTAGATCCTACACTCTTACGTGCGAATAATATAACAATCTAGCGTGTTTGAACTTGCAGGGCCAAAGAGAGCCGTCTATGAGTGCCGAGTTGAGACAAGTAGCCAATGGCTTTGCCTATAGGGTCAGGAAATTTTCTGGGTATGACGTCAATGGATACCGTTTTCGCACAACAAGCTACGACCAAAGTCGACCCAATCGAAAAACCACGTGTTCTGGAGTCTTTACGCCCGGGCTTGACGAGGTCGAGTATTATGGAAAAATTGAAGAAATATATGAACTCAATTTTTATGGTTCCAAACCTCTTACTCCAGTGATATTCAAATGTCATTGGTTTGACCCTGAAGTTACGAGACGGACACATTCTAATCTTGGGATAGTCGAAATTCGACAGGATTCCACCTTAACAGGAGACGATGTCTATATTGTGGCCCAACAGGCCACACAAGTGTATTATCTTCCATATGCGTGCCAAACGAAACAACATCTTAAGGGTTGGGATGTTGTGTATAAGGTATCACCGCACGCTAAATTACCTGTTCCAAACGATGAAGATTATAACTTAGACCCGGACACATATGACGGAGAGTTCTTCCAAGAAGATGGGCTCGAAGGGCAATTTGAGATAGACTTAACCGAAGCGATCGGAATGGAAGTAGATATTGAAATGGTTGTTGATGACGAGGATGATGAGGTGCAAAATGAGAATGACTTAGAAATACTTGAAGGCAATGCCAATGACGAAATTGCGCCTTCAGATGATGTTGACTATGAAATGGTTGATAGTGATGATGACACTTATGATCCGGCTAACCCGGACACATATGAAGATTATTTTTAATCGATGTAATGCTATATTTCATTTATTTTGCATATGTTTCTAAATACATATTTTTTTATCTGTGCTTAATTGTTTACTCTTAATTGTAGGTTGTTGGACAAAGATGGTGGGCGGTGGGACGAGGACGAGGAGGGGGAGGGGGAGGGGGAGGAGGAGCACCCGTAGGACGGAGGAGGAGGCGCAGCAGGACGACGCCGTACAGCAGCAGGTGGAGCAGCAAGCCGCTGTCGATGCGGCACAGCAGGACGACGACGATGCGGCGCAGCAGGACGACGACGACGACGACGACGCCGCTCAGCAGGACGTCTCAGGTTCTGGCTCCTCAGGTTCGAGGAGTATCTACCTGCGAGGTCCCGCGAGCCTACCTAAGCGACCCATACTTCGTGACAGACGTCCGCTGATACGACCCGATGGAGAGAGGTAGGTAACTTTAGATGTCGTTGCTGCTTTTTCATATTATATGTTCAAATTAATAATAGAAACTAATACTTCATCTTAATCACTTCGACAGGTCTTGGATGGTTTTGGAGACTGCAGGGGGTCACGGTCGCAACCCCAATGGCATCCTCGGCCTTCTATGCCGGGAACACTTCCCTGGACTTGTCGAGTACGCCAGAGTGACGAGCCCAGCATACACCTTCGACCACTACGCCGTCGCCCCCGATGCAGTAGATCGGGACGGCAGACAATTCAACAACAAGGCGGAGCGGGTCAAGCAAGAGCTGTGGGTAAGTCTTCCTCGCACTATATTGTTTAATAAGTCGCATTTGTTGCATATTCTTGAAATAATGTATGGATACATCGTCTTTGTATGTAGGATTTCTTCAGGTGCGATGCTGGATACGAGGCCAGGGCGGATGTGGTGTCTACGACGTGCTGTAAGAAGCTCGTCGTGGACATGCACTACGAGGCGCGCATCCAGGCCATCGTCACTTACCACGGCTCCGTCCTTGGGGAGAAGGTGAACAAGAAGGATGCCCGAACCATGTCATTGACTGCGGACCAGTACTTGCAGGTAAATACAAAACTTTATTATTGGTACTAAATATGCTTATTCTTATCTTCTGATATGCGGTGTACTTATATTTTTTTAGATGATTCCTCATTGGTGCGCCGCGCATCCTGAGTGCTGGGAGAAGATGGTGCAGAGGTGGTGCTCGGCTGAGTGGGACGAGGCGCACAACGCTAGCCGGGAACGGCGTTTGCTGATGCAAGGTCCCTCCCACCATCAAGGCAGCCGCAGCCTGGGCAAATACGCGGAAGCATGGGTACGCGCTCTTTTTTATTTAGGTATATAACTTTCGATTAGACATGATTTCTAACCATATCGTTGGTTTTCCTCGCAGTCGGCGGCACATGGTGGCGCGCCTTGCTCCACGTTCTCGGCATATGCCATGGCCCACAAGGGGAAGGCGACGTCCGACGTCACCTACAACCCGGATGACGGGCCCGAGGCGTACACCAACCCCGCCATCCACAGCCGACTCAGTGAGTACACCGCCATGGCCAAGGAGGTCCATGGGCCAGATTACGATCCGAGGACCGAGGACATCGACGGAGATGTCCTCATGAGGGTCGGAGGAGGCAAGAGGCATGGGCGGTACTGGATTGCCGACGGGGCAATCGACTCGTCCTCCACTCCCACTCTCTCTCAGGTGCGAGCAAGGAGCACGAGCGCGAGCCCAGCCATACGACCTCGGCAGGACACCTCACAGCATCGTATCCAGCAACTCCAGGTTATTCCTTATCTATTCATCGTTCATTGATTTTTATATATCTTCTCTTTGCATTATCGTAACATTAGGGCGAAATATTACAGACTCAGCTAGATGATGAGAGGAGGCAACGTGAGGAGCTGGAGAAGAGGATGGCGGAGATGTTCGCGTACATGTAGAGCCTTGGCGCCGCACAGGGTCATGCTCCACCACCTCCGTTGTTCCCTGCAGCTGACCCTACAGAGTTCACTACTCCTGTGAGTATCAAAATTTTAGTACTGCATGATATTTATTCATATGTTCTCACACATACAATCTCTTCTCTGTGCAGGGTCAATCGGCGGCGTCGAACAACCCTCATGCTTCGTCCAGCCCTTCGCCGAACCAGTCCAGATGTCCACCTTGTTGATGATCTGTTTTGTGATGATCCAGACTTACCTTTATGAGTGTTGGTGATGTTAGTTAAACTTTATCTTGTGAGATACTTGGTGATGTTAGTGATGACGCAGACTTATATCTGTTTTGTGATGATCCTTACTTATATTTGTGAGACTTTAGTGAGACTTTGTGATATATATGGTGTTGATGATAAATGTGTTCATTCTGTGATGTGATTGATATATAATGTGATGTGAATCATATATATCTTTTGTTTGTTTGGATGGAACAACAAAAGCAAATAAAAAAGGGACATTCTGGTCACTTTGCCGAGTGTTACACTCGGCAAAGGGGCGCTTTGCCGAGTGCTATGACCACGGCACTCGGCAAAGAAGGCAACCTGGGAACCGGTAAAGCCGTCTTTGCCGAGTGCTGACAATGGCACTCGACAAAGAAGGAAACCTGGGAACCGGCAAAGACATCTTTGCCGAGTGCCATTGCCAAGGCACTCGGCAAAGGGACTGGCAAAGGGGCCCACTGGAGGGTTCTTTGCCGAGTACCTGTCCAACAGACACTCGGCAAAGAAGCCTCCTTTGCCGAGTACCTACTAGAGCTCTCGGCACAAGGACTGGCAGTGGGGCCCACTGGGTCAGTCTTTGCCGAGGGCCTCTCGAGCAAACACTCGGCAACATTGACCTCTTTGCCGAGTGCCACAGACGGCACTCGGCAAAGGATCCGTCACCGTTACTTGGCACCGTGACGGTGACTTTTATTTGCCGAGTGCCGTTTGGCACTCGGCAAAGTCTTTGCCGAGTGCCCGACAAATAGTACTCGGCAAAGAGGTTGTTGCCGATGTACAGTTTACCGATCGTTCTTTGCCGAGTGTAACACTCGGCAAAGCATTTGCCGAGTGTAAATTTGCCTTTGCCGTGTGTCTGAGACACACGGCAAAGGAGCTGATTCCGGTAGTGGCTATCTTCTAAGTTGAAAGTTTTGATGACCTTATACACTTTATTGTGAATTCCTAGTTGCCTTTAATTTATTTGCTAAAACAATTCTTTACATTGCTACCTATATTTGCTACAACCACTTTGATTTCCTATAGTGGTTCCATATATGTTAGCCTCTACAATGTTAGCCTTCTTTGCTAAAACAATTCTTTACAATGTTAGCCTTTTTCGTCGAGCGCTAGTTCAGCAATCACTCGGCAAAGATAGAGAATTTGTCGAGTGTCAGGTAGGACACTCGGTAAAGGTTCTGTCACCGTCACTTAGCGCCGTGACGGTTTTATTTTCTTTGACGAGTACCAGTGGAACTCGGCAAAAATCTTTGTCGAGTGCCCGACATAAAAATACTCGAGTGTCCGACAAAAAAATACTTGTCAAAGAAGTCATTGTCGATGTACAGTACACCGAGACCTTTTTGCCGAGAGTCCCACTCGACAAAGAATTTGCCGAGTGTTTTCTGAGCTTTGACGAGTGCTTGAAGCACTCGACAAAGCAGTTGTGTCCGTTAGTGCATATAGAAATAAGCATCCATTGATTTATTTGAAATCATTGCTAGCTTGAATCGTACACCAAGCGTTCTCTCGTCGCTTGTATTGATATACTATAGCTAATCGAAGTCGTTAATTATTTGAGCATTTTAGTGGGGTCACGCGGTGCCCTAGATCCCTTTTGCCTACTCGCTGCTCCTAAATGTTTGTGGAGCCGGCACAGTGAACGTGAACAGTCACATGGTGGGTCTGTAGATGCACAGTATTCAATCACGTATGGTGAATAACTGAGAATTTGTTTGATATGACTCTTCAGATTCTGTTTGGCAATGCTCACGGAGATACGGAGCAGCTTCTAGGATGAATTTTGAAGCCCTATCAAATAGTTTTTTAGATGATACTGTGCTGATTTTGTAAAACGATTCTCTAAGATAGAAACTAAAAATGTAGTTTATTAATCTAATTCACTTGAAGAGTTTAAGGAAAAAAAACTCTACCAAACAAATAATTCTCAAGCGTTTCAATAAAACGACTACTAAACATTCTTTAGGGCATATACAATGATGTTTAATATAGAGGCTCTTAAGGTGTTTAAGGGAGTATTTGCAAAAAAAAATCTTAGAGCCATCTCTCCGTGAGGAGACGTCTCTGGCTCGTAAACCAAGTAGCAACAGACGCCTCACTTACCACTGTACGAATTTGTCGTCTGTTCTATCGATCTAATGTTGTACAAATGCATTTAATTCTATATTTATTAATAGACTACATTTATAGACACTCTATTGTATAATAGAGTCTCTTAGTTGTCTCTTGTGGTTAGAGAACCGTTTTGGTGTCTCACCACTATACATGCCTTTAGAAGTAAAGTCCCTTTTAGGACTAGTTTGGAAACTTAAATCTCCTCTGGGATTCCCGGAGATTGGGTGAGAAAATGAGCTAATTTTTCACTCAATCTCCGGGAATTCCGGAGGAGAATTTAATTTCCAAACTAGCCCTTAACTTATGCCAAAAGCCAAATGCTAATAAAAAAGCTAGACCGCCGGTTCACTCATGGTTAGGCCCTATTTGGGAACACAGTTTTTCGAAACTGCAGTTTTTTCAAATACTAAAGTATACTTTAGTCATGACATTACTGCAGTTTACAATGCTTCAGTTTTCGAATACAACAGTATCCAATACATCAAGGTGTTTGGGAAAAACTTTGATTGAGACCAATCAGCCAGAGCGGGACCCAGCTGGCGCTCTCTTTACAGAGAAAAACTTTGGCTGAGACCAAAGTTTCCAAAACTGCAAAACAAATGTAGTATATTTACAATACTACAGTTTAGTATACAGATATTTCAGATGAGTTGCTAAACACCTCAAAGTATATAATACTATAGTATTGCTCAATACTATAGTATTGCTTCAATACTGCAGAAAAACTTTGTTCCCAAACACCCCCTTAAGCTGAAAAACCAAGGAAACGACAACGTAATAATCTGTTCAGTCCAGCTTATTGAACACCAACCATGTAATTGGGTCATTACGTGAAGCGACATGTCAATGTTTGGACGGACGTCAGTTGGAAACATTTGGCAACAGAATACCGACGTGTTACTCCTCCGTTCTACAAAGAAAAAAAACTTATAGCTAACATAAGAAAAGTTATCCGACAACGAAATATACTCCACATGGATGGTACGTAGTGTTCAGCATTGTTTATCACTGTGTCCACTAGTGTCTTTTTTATGGGGTATCGAAAGTTATTTTGCTCAATTCTTAATTTATGCTACAAATCCTATGATATTTTTTCTTGTGGGATGGATGGAGCATTATATAAAATTCATTTTTGACAAATTAAATGGAATTATCTATAGGTCCCGTTTGTTTCCTTTCATTTTGAGGAACTAGAATCTTACTAATTGAATAGGCTATTTTTTTAGAATGTGACATTCCACCACTTTTCAAAGTTATCATATAAACCTATTTCAAATTCATGGGGACGAGAGATGGAAATTGATTCTATAGATTTACATGCTATTTTTTCGATGTACAACTTATAGCACACTCTTCTATTTGCTTCGCTATAACATAAATGTAGTATATAACTATCTCTCTTATATGATTTAGGATAATATATAAATATATTACATATATAAATATATGAATTTAATTAGTTTTGTCTAAATTATAATTATTAAAATAGAATTTAATTCCAATAAAACAAACGGGGCATAGAGAAACTTTTTAAGTAGTTCGGGCAATAGCAGCACTGGTTAGGAAAATCTAGTACCCCGTATCTACTCCACCTTTCCGATCAATCAGGGGCGAAGCCAGATTCAAAATTAGGAGGACTAAATTAGATTAGGAAAACTATTAGAAGCATTTTTTTCACTGTTTACATAAAAAATTAGCTAAAAACCTAAGATATTCAGAATTAGAGGAGCATTAGAAGGAAGGGGGACATTGCCCCCCTGCGCCGTCGCCCCTGGCTCAATCCATCACGCCTCGCCTGCGAGCTGTGCCTTAATTTTCTACTCCCATCTCTGAATCTCTCTCGGTCGCAGTTAATGCGATTATATATATTGAGCGCGTGGCTGGAGCTGCCCTCCTGCAGACGCCGCCGCCGGCCGGTAGCTAGCTCCGGCAGAGAGGCAGCCGCGGGCGCGACGCCACCAGCCTGCCTCCGTTGCAATACACCAGCTAATTATTAACCACAGATGGATGCAACTAAAAATGAAACAAAAAAGCAACGGAAACCCTGGTATCCAAGAACGGCAGCGCCAGCGGGCCGGGGGCGGCCGGCAGGAGCGCAGGGAACAGGCGGAAAGCATCTCTGGGTCGTCGAGGCGCATGCTTGCTGCCCCGAACGCCACACGCATCCATCAGATCTGTCTCCCATGCATGGACGGATGAGTCAGAAGTTTACTTCTTCCGATCCACCAGCTGAGAGTAGATCCCGACCGGCCGGGAGCAATGCAGGCTAGGCTAGCTAAAAAAGCTAGATGCTCTCGTCTCGGTGGCCTCGGCGGACCTCTGCGTCTCATCAAGCTCAAGCAAGTAGTACAGGGCGATCGCATGCTGGGGGAGTCGCGCGCGCGCGCGCAGGGCGTCTGCTTAAAAAAAAGCGAAGGGAGGGGACGGGCTGCAGGCGGCAGAGGTAGACACGGCCGGGAAGGTGTAAGGCTCCTGCGAGTTGCGTGCGCAGACGGGGTACGGTACGGCCGGCTGCAGGCCGGGCCTTTGACGGATTTGGCACAATCATTAGAAACGAGGGCGCACTCACTCCATGCCATTCCGAGAAAAAAAATTCTACTTCTGTATATCCATGCATCTATAGCTAGCTACTGGCCTAGCCCCGATCCCAATCGTCGACTGATGACTGATCCACCTTACATGCATTGAACGGGGAACCATGTTGTTAGGGGCAGGAAACGAGGCTCGGTTCCGTTCGACCGTATTATGAGTTGAAAGATGAGACTCGGCTCGGTTCGATGGTGGTTCGTGAGACTACACACTAAATCACATTTAGAGCATAAGTTGTATTACTCTTATTATATACTCTCTGTTCCAAATTTAAAATTCGTTTTAAGTTTTTAATAAATTCTTATAACACTTGATGTACGAGTTTCATATATGTGTCTAGATTTATCCTTTTTCATTTGAATATAGACATACAAACTAAAATCTAAAACAACTACTAATTTTAATTTGGGACGGACAGAGTATAAAATATAAAAAAATGTATAAAAAACGCTAGCAACATATTTTAGAATACACCTAGCATGGAGTCTATAAAAAAAATCTACAGCACAACAACATAATAGTATACCGGAGCACCTCAACAAGAAGTCAAGTCCCAAAAATTAAAATAGGACTTCATTTGAAGTGTTTATAGCCACAAAAATATTTTCAGTTCCAACTAGTGAGTTCTATATATGTTGTTATTAGGAAATAAATCATGTTATTTAGGAAATCAAAGGTTAGAAATAGTATACAAAACAAGGATATATATATATATATTGTTTTGACCATTATGTTGTTGCCCCTTATGTAGTAGATCGAGACGACAAGCTATTCAACAACAAGGCGGAGCGTGTGAAACAAGAGCTTTGGGTAATTCTTCCTTGCACTATATTGTTTAACTTGTTGCATTTGTTGTACATTTTTAAAATAATATATGGAGACATCGTCTTTGTATGTAGGATTTATTCAGATACGAGGTTGGATATGAGGTAGGGTGGATGTGGTGGCTACCGGAAGCTGTAAGAAGCTCGTCATGGACATGCACTACGAGGCACGCATACAGACAATCGTAACTTTCCACGCCTCCGTCCTTGGAGAGAAGGTGAGCAAGAAGGACGCTAGAACCATGACGTTGATTCGGGACCAGTACTTGCAGATAAATGCAGAACATTAATATTGATATTAAGTATGCTTAATTTTATCTTCTGATATGTCGTGTAAATGTTTTTTAGATGATTCCTTATTGGTGTGTCGTGTATCCTGAGTGCTGGGATCAGATGGTGCAAAGATGGTGCTCCAACGAGTGGTACAAGGCGCACAACGCTAGCCTAGAACAACGTTTGATGATGCAAGGTACCTCCATCACCAAGGTAGTCGCAACCTCAACAAATACGTAGAAGCATGAATACACGTTCTCTTTTATTTAGTCTAACTTTCGATTAGGCGTGATTTCTAACCATCTCATTGGTTTTCTCACAGTCGGCGTCACATGATGGTCAGCCTTGCTCCATTTCCTCGACGTATGTTATGGCCCACAAGAGCAAGACGACGTCCGACGTCACCTACAACCCCGTAGGATGGGCCAGAGGTGTACAACAAGCCCACCGTCCACAACCGTCTCAGTCAGTACACCACCATAGCAAAGAAGGTATATGGTCTAGATTACGATCCAAGGACCGAGGACATTGACGGAGATGTCCTCATGAGGGTCGGAGGAGGCAAGAGGCATGCACGGTACTGGATTGTTGATAGGGCATTCAACTCATCCTCCACTCCCACTGTGATCAAGGAGCACGAGCGCGAGCCCAGCTATACGACCTCAATAAGATATCTCACAGCATCGCATACAGGAACTCCAGGTTATTACTTACCTATTCGTCATTCATTGATTATTATATATCTTCTATTTGAATTATTGTAACATTAGGGTGAAATATTACAGCATCAGGTTTTGCTCCACCACCTCTGTTGTTCCCTACAGTTGTCCCTACTCAGTTCTCTACTCTTATAAGTATCAAAATTTTAGTCCTTTATGATATATATTTATCTGGTCTCACACATGCAATAACTTCTCTGTGCAGAATCAATCGGCGACATCAAACAACCCACATGGTTCGCCCAACTCATCGTCGAACCAGTCCATGCATCTAGCCACCTCGTTGATGATCTCCTCTTAGAGCATCTCCAACAACGTGACCTATAAAAATGCCTTATAATTTAAAAATAAGTAAATTTTATAGAATTTAGGGCACCAACAAAACACTCCGCTCCAACAGTAAAGCCCTAAATCTAGATTATAGGGCAGCCCACTACGGTGTAGTATATTTGAGGCACTTGAGAAGATGCCCTATAGTTTTTTTGACAAAATTTGTTGAATTGAGGCACTGTTGGAGTGGTTTTTTTGTGTAGAGCCTTATATTTCAATTTGAGGCACTAGTTTGAGGCATTGTTGGAGATGCTCTTAATGGTGGTTAGGGCCGGTCCTGAGATTTCAGGGACCCGAGGCGAAACCAAAAATTGGGGCCTTTAAAGCTTCATCTATATTTTTTTTACTTTCTTCTAAGTGCATCGACAAATGTTTTATATGATAAAAAACTGAAAGGGAATTAGGCTTACACCTATTTCCTATTTGATTTTGGTGGTTGAATTGCCCAACACAAACAATTGGACTAACTAGTTTGCTCTAGTCTATAAGTTATACAGGTGCCAAAGGTTCACAAAAAGCCAATAAAAAGACAAAGAAGAGGGTTCAATAAAAAGAGCAAGGGATAACCGAAGTGTGCCCTAGTCTGGCGCACCGGACTGTCCGGTGAGCCACCGGACAGTGTCCGGTGCACCACCGAACAATGTCCAATGCACCAGGGGACTTCAAGCTGAACACTTCACCTTCGGGAATTCTCAGAGGCGCTTCACTATAATTCACCGGACAGTGTCCAGTGCACCAGGGGAGAGCGACTCTGAACTCGCCAGCTTCGGGAATCCGCTCCGTAATTCACCGGACATGTCTGGTGCACACCGGACTGTCCGGTGAACCAGCGGAGCAACGGCTACTTCGCACGCAACGGTCAACTGCAACGCATTAAATGCGCGCCTGCGCGCGCAGAGGAGCAGAGCACGCGCGGGTGGCACACCGGACAGTCTACAGGACTTGTCCGGTGCGCCACCGGACAGCCAGGCGGGCCCACAAGACAAAGCTCCAACGGTCAGAACCCAACGGCCAGGTGACGTGGCTGGCGCACCGGACTGTCGGGTGCGCCCGTCAACAGCAGCCTCCACCAACGGTCAAGTTTGGTGGTTGGGACTATAAATACCCCAACCACCCCACATTCAAGTCATCCAAGTTTTCCACCTTCCAACTACATTACAAGAGCTAGCATTCAATACAAGACACACCAAAGAGATCAAATCCTCTCCCAACTCCACACAAAGCTTTAGTGATTAGAGAGAGTGATTTGTTGTGTTCATTGAGCTCTTGCGCTTGGATTGCTTCTTTCTCTCATTCTTTCTTATGATCATCTCATTTGTAATCGAGACAAGAGACACCAATTGTGTGGTGGTCCTTGTGGGGACTTTGTGTTCCAATTGATTGAGAAGAGAAGCTCACTCGATTCGAGGGACCGTTTGAGAGAGGGAAAGGGTTGAAAGAGACCCGGTCTTTGTGACCACCTCAACGGGGAGTAGGTTTGCAAGAACCGAACCTCGATAAAACAAATCCGTGTGTCACTATCTTTATTCGCTTGCGATTTGTTTTGTGCCCTCTCTCTCGGACTCATTATTACTTCTAATGCTAACCTGGCTTGTAGTTGTGATTAAGTTGTTAAATTTCAGATTCGCCCTATTCACCCCCCCTCTAGGCGACTTTCAAAAACTCAAATATATCAAAATAAATTCAAATATGTTTACATATTACCTAAAAATTACCGTGATTAGGGCAAGGTTTTCACGTGCGTTTGCGGCGGCCGGCGGTGATTAGGGATTTTTTATTCCAATTACCGTGGTGTCTAGGTAGTTGAATCGATATGGGCCTCACTACCGGAATCAGCTTCTTTGCCGAGTGCCTGAAGCACTCGGCGAAGCGTCCAAAACACTCGGCAAAGGCTTTGCCGAGTGTTACACTCGGCAAAGAAGGCTCGGCGAACAGTGCATCGGCAAAGCCTTCTTTGCCGAGAGCTTTTTATCGGGCACTCGGCAAAGATCTTTGCCGAGTGCCAGAGAGCACTCGGCAAAGAAAAGCAGCCGTTACGGCGTCGAGTGACGGAGACGGCGGCTTTGCCGAGTGTCCCACGTGACACTCGGCAAAGAAGTTAGTTTTGCCGAGTGTTTTCCGTGCAGCACTCGGCAAAGAATCCATCTTTGCCGAGTGCCACTTGGGACACTCGGCAAAGAACCCGCCAGGGAGGGTCCCCATGTCAGGTTCTTTGCCGAGTGTCCCGAGTGGCACTCGGCAAAGCCGACCTCTTTGCCGAGTGCCAGGACGTAACACTCGGCAAAGAACCTAAGCCGGTGCCCAGGTCTGTGCTCTTTGCCGAGTGTTATGACCTTGACACTCGGCAAAGAGGCTCTTTGCCGAGTGTTACACTCGGCAAAGTGACCAGTATATACCTTTTTTATTTGTTTTTTGTATTCCATCCACACAAACAGAAGATATCACATATATATCACATATATACATCACAGATATCATCACAGACATAAATAGCCAACACAAACATAAAACCGTCACCACAAACATAAATATCCATCACAAACATAAGTGTTCAACATAAGTATCAAACACAAACATAAGTCTCTAACGTCGCAAGCTCTCACATAAGTATCAAACACAGACATAAGTATTATACACAAGTACAGAAGTCTAAAACAATGAAAACACAACACTCATGGAGGTGGGCGGCTTGACCGGGGCTGCGTTGGGCTGAACCCTTCCGGAGGGTTGTTGGATGCCGCCCCAGATTGGCCCTGCACAGAGAAGAGATTGCATGTGTTATACCAGATGCATTACAAACATCTAACTACAATTTTGATACTCACAGGAGTGTGGAAGAGAGCAGGGTCAACTGGAGGGAACAATGGAGGTGGCGGAGCGATGCCCTGTGCGGCGCCAAGGCTCTGCATGTACTGGAACATCTCCGCCATCCTCTGTTGATCTGCCCGGCGGGCCTCCCGCTCCGCCTCCCGCTCCGCCATCATCCTCGCCTCCATCTCGCGACGTTCCCTCCTCTCTTCTTCTAGTTGGGTCTGTAATATTACAAGCCAACGTTATAGTAACTCAAAGAGTAGGTATATAACTCAAGGAAGGACGAGTTACACTAACCTCGAGTGCCTGTATGCGATGCTGTGAGCTGTCGTGCCGAGGTCGTATGGCTGGACTCGAGCCCGTGCTCCTTGCTCTCACCTGAGACAGAGTGGGAGTGGAGGACGAGTCGATTGCCCCGTCGGCAATCCAGTACCGCCCATGTCTCTTGCCTCCTCCGACCCTCATGAGCACATCGGTGTCGATCGGCTCGGTGCTCGGATCATAGTCTGGGCCATGGACCTCCTGCGCCATGGCGGTGTAGTCATGGAGGCGGCTGTAGACGGCGGGGTTGGTGTAGGCCTCGGGCCCGTCATCCGGGTTGTAGGTGACGTCGGACGTCGCCTTACCCTTATGGGCCATAGCATAGGCCGAGAAGGTGGAGCAAGGCCTTCCACCATGTGACGCCGACTGCAACGAAAACCAACGAGATAGTTAGAAATAATATCTAACTTAGTGCTATATATCTAAATAAAAAAGGTGGCGTACCCATGCTTCGGCATATTGGCCCAGGCTCCGGCTGCCTTGGTGGTGGGAGGGGCCTTGCATCATCAAACGCCGTTCCCGGCTAGCTGTGTGCGCCTCGTCCCACTCAGCCGAACACCACCTATCCACCATCTGCTCCCAGCACAGAGGATGTGCGGCGCACCAATGTGGAATCATCTGCAAAGTAAACACGTAAAGTGCATATCAGAAGATAAAATAAAATTTATGTATCGAGTACTGGTACCAAACATGCATGACTTTACCTGCAGGTACTGCTCCCTGGTCAACGACATGGTTCGGGCTTGAGTTTTGGTCACCTTCTCCCCAAGGACGGAGCCGTGGTAGGTGATGATGGCCTGGATGCGGGCCTCATAGTGCATGTCCACGACGAGCTTCTTACAGCTCGTGGTGGCCACCACATCCGCCCTAGCCTCGTATCCAGCATCGCATCTGAAGAAATCCTGCATACAAAAACGATGTATCCATACATTATTTCAAGAATTTGCAACGAATGCGACATATTTTACATTATACTAAGACTTACCCACAGCTCTTGCTTCACCCGCTCCGCCTTGTTATTGAATTCCCTGCCGTCCCGGTCTACTGCATCGGGGGCGACGGCGTAGTGGTCAAAGGTGAAGGCTGGGCCCGTGACTCCGGCGTACTCCACAAGTCCAGGGAAGTGTTCCCTGCACAGCAGGCCGAGGATGCCATTGGGGGGGCGACGATGACCCCCAGCATAATCCAAAACCGTCCAAGACCTGTCCAAGTGATAAATAAAAAGTATTAGTTTATATTATGATTTTGAACACATAATATGAACAAGAATGAAGAACATAAAGTTACATACCTCTCCCCTTCCGGCCGAATCAGCGGCCGTCTGTCCCGAAGTATGGGACGCTGAGGGAGACTCGCGGGGCCTCGCAGGTAGATGCTCCTCGAACTAGAGCCGCCTGAACCTGAGGCGTCCTGCTGCTGGTCGTCATCGTCCTGCTGTTGGCCGTCGTCGTCCTGAGGCGCCGCCTGCTGCTGTGCTGCCTGCTCTGCCTCGTCCTGTTGCGCTGCCTGCTGTGCATCGTCCGCCGTCCTACTCCTCCTCCCCCTCCTCCTCCTCAGGAAACCGCCCACCATATTTGTCCAACAACCTGCAATTAAGAGTAAACAAATAAGCACATATAAAAAGATGTATTTAAAAACAGGTGCGAAATAAAAAGTCATATAGCATTACATCGATTAAAAATAATCTTCATATGTGTCGGGGTTAGCCGGATCATAACTCTCATCATCACTATCAAGCATTTCAATCTCCACACCATCGGAAGACGCAAGTTCGTCAGTAATGTCATTGCCTTCAAGGATTACTAAGTCATTATCATTTTGCACCTCATCCTCCTCCTCATCAACAACCATTTCAATATCTACGTCCATTCCGATAGCTTCGGTTAAGTCTATCTCAAATCGCCCTTCTAGCCCATCTTCTTGGAAGAACTCTCCATCATATGTGTCCGGGTCTAAGTTGTAATCTTCATCGTTAGGAACAGGTAACCTCCCGTGCGGCGATACCTTATACACAACATCCCAACCCTTAAGATGTTCTTTCGTTTGACACGCATATGGGAGATAATACACTTGTGTGGCCTGTTGGGCAACGATATAGACATCGTCTCCTGCTAAGGTGGAATCTTGTCGAATTTCGACTATCCCAAGATTAGAATGTATCCGTCTCGTCACTTGAGGGTCAAACCAATGACATTTGAATATCACTGGAGTAAGAGGTTTGGAACCATAAAAATTGAGCTCATATATTTCTTCGATTCGTCCAAAATAATCGACATTGTCAAGGCCCGGCGTAAAGACCCCAGAACACGTTGTTTTCCGATTGGGCCGACTTTTGTCGTAGTGTGTTGTGCGAAAACGGTATCCATTGACGTCATACCCAGAATATTTCTTGACCCTATAAGCAAAGCCGTTGGCTACTTGTCTCAATTCGGCACTCATAGACGGATCTCTTTGGCCCTGCAAGTATTCGCAAGTTAAAAGACGCTAAATTGAGTTTAAAGACGTATCTCTTTTACAAACTAAGCACGTACCTTATGTTTGAACCAGGAAATGAAATCGGGCAACCCATTTCTCGCACCCTTTCTAAGAAGAGCGTCATATTCCTGTGGAGTGGGGTCCCTTGATCGACGCCAGAATTCATGAAGAAATTGTTCCATGTATGGCGTCACCTCTTCAAGGTTGGTCAATACGTATAGCATGATATGCCGCCACTCTTCATGTGTCAGGGTCTTGGTGGTCGAGCCACTTGCGCTTCCGAGTTGGCCTCGAAATATGCTAAGGTTCGATTCATTGTCGCCATCATTGTAACGAGGGGGTGGATTATGCACGCTCGGCAGTTTGTCACCATAATAAGTTGTTGTGAAGTTTGAGACCTCCTCTAGAATGTATGCCTCTGCAATGGAAGCCTCGATTTTGCATTTATTTCTACATTTCTTTCGAATAGTCTTTAGACATCTCTCGATTGGATAGCACCAACGTCCCTGCACGGGGCCCCCCATTCGTGCCTCATAGGGGAGATGAAGAATCAAATGCTGCATTGGATTGAAGAAGCCAGGTGGAAATATCTTCTCAAGCTTACACAGTAACACGGGGGCCAATCTTTCCAAGTCTGCAACCACGGTCCGAGATAACTCTTTTGCACAAAGCTGACGGAAGAAATAGCTCAACTCTGAAAGCGCTAGCCAGACATGCTCAGGGACATAGCCTCGAACCATCGCAGGAAGAATCCGTTCAATCCATATGTGGAAGTCATGACTCTTCATCCCTAAGACTCGCATAGTAGATAAGTTCACCCCCCTACTCAGGTTAGCTGCATATCCATCAGGGAACATCAACATCTTTATCCACTGAAGTACTTCCTTCCTCTGGGCCCTGCTTAGGACGAAATCGGCCTTAGGCCTTCTCCACGTCTTTCCCCCACTTGGCGGCTTCATCTCTAGTTTTGGTCTATCACATAACGCTGCCAGATCCACTCTTGCCTTCACATTATCCTTTGACTTATCAGGAATGTCCATAATTGTTGCCCACAGTGCCTCGGCAACATTCTTTTCAGTGTGCATCACGTCAATGTTGTGTGGAAGGAGCAGATCATCATAATAGGGGAGCCGAGTCAAGCCAGACTTATGTGTCCACATATGCTGCTCACCATATCCCACAAAACCACCTTCTGTATTGGCCACGAGCCCATCTATCTGTTGACGAATTTCGGCACCAGTCATCGTTGCAGGTGGGCGGTTTGTCACTACGACACCTTTCGTAAAGTTCTTGATGTCTAGGCGGAATGGATGGTCAGCAGGAAGAAATTGTCGATGTTTATCGAAGGACGAATATTTGCCACCCTTTTTCAACCAAATGAACCTGAGAGCTTCCTTGCAAACTGGGCATGGGAATTTACCGTGAACACACCAGGCACAGAATAGCCCATACGCCGGTAAGTCATGCATGGAGTACTGGTACCAAACATGCATTCTGAAGTTTGTCTTCGTAGCTCGGTCATATGTCCATACCCCTTCCTCCCAGGCACGTACCAATTCATCGATCAAAGGCTCCATGTACACGCCCATTTTGTTCCCCGGGTGTCCGGGAATTATCAACGACACGAATATATTCTGCCTTTGAAAGCACACACCAGGGGGGAGATTGATTGGGATAACAAACACAGGCCAACATGTGTACGGGGCAGCGCTCATTCCATAGGGATTGAACCCATCTGTGGCCAACGCAACACGTACATTACGAGCCTCTTCGGCTTTCTCACGGTGAATGTCATCAAAGTGTTTCCATGCTTCACCATCTGACGCGTGCACCATCTTGTCAGGATTGTATCGTTTTCCATTTTTGTGCCATGTCATCTGTTTCGCGGATTCCTCTGTCATGTAAAGACGCTGGATCCTCGGTATGAACGGAAGGTGTCGTAGGATTGTCAAGGGGATGTCGAGCTGCCTCTTCTGTCCATCACCAGAGTCTACCTCCATAAACCTAGACGAATTACACTTGGGACAGTACTTTGCCTCCGCGTATTCTTTCCTAAATAGCACGCAGCCCTTCGGACAAGCATGAATCTGCTCATACGTCATCTTAAGTGCACGAAGTAGTTTCTGTGCCTCGTACATGCTCTTTGGCAGAATGTGATCATCCGGAAGCAGACTCCCAATAACTGTCAACAAGCCATCGAATGCATCTCTACTGATGCTGTACTGCGACTTGAACGCCATTACACGCCCAATGGCATCCAGTTGAGAAACCTTTGTCTGGCCGTGAAGGGGCTTCTGTGCCGCGTCGAACATGTCGTAGAACGCCTTTGCAGTCGGCTCTGGCTCGTCATCCATACATCCTCCCGTGTATTGTGCCTCCTGATAGTCGTTCAACATATCCGCTACCCCCGCATCCGCGTCATAATCCTCGACACGTTGTCTCAGCACCTCTTCTCTCGTACGATGCGCTTCACCATGAAATATCCACCGAGTATAGCCCGGCGTAAATCCATTCTTCCAAATATGTTCTACCATGGTCTTCTTTGGTTTTCTTTTCCGGTTGTCACATTTGCTGCACGGGCATGGGACTAGACTCGCTCCTTTAGCAGCTTCGCCATATGCCCGTTCCACGAAATCATCGGTCTTTCTAATCCATTCATTGGTGACATCGTTCCTTCCTCTACGGCCCGTGTACATCCACTCACGGTCCTCCATCCTCTAACATATATAACCGAGTATAGTTTAATATAGACATGTAATGCATGTACACTACGTTCCTACCTTCTAATAGGTGACGATAGGTCCTAATCCCACCCGCGGTTGCGTAGATGGAGTTAGTTTTCATGCTCTACTCCGATCCGAGATAGAATTTCGGCAGCACCTCCCCGCTGTTCTCCGGATACACGCCCTGGCAGGGAGAGTGTACTGTCCGGAGAACAACAGGGAGGTGACGCCGAAACTCTATCTCAGACCGGAGTAGAGCATGAAACTAACACCATCTACGCAACCGCGGGTTGTCCAAAAAACGTGGACAATTCGAAACTGATACATTTGTAGATATGCAAAGATCTGCATATCTACACCGTATCACTTTCGAACGGGAGACGCCTAACTGGGTTAGGTGATCTACGACCATGATGCGGATGTAGAGGTTATACCTAGGGTGGCGGTGGAGTCAGGCTGGTGGGGCTGTGGCGGGTCGGTGCAGTGGCGACGGGACGCGGTGCAGGCAGACAAGTATCTTCTCTGTAAAGAAGAATAACAAGTCTATTAATACAAAAGTTCGCCCACAATATTATACTCATATGAATTCAATATACGACACACATGAATTCCATATACTAATCCTAGCAACAGAAAATTTCGGCAGCACCTCCCCTGCACGGGGAGGTTTCAAAATCCTGCAAATAAAACTATCAGCACGATGGCTGACATCCATGCATAATTCAACGGCACGATGGCCGGCAATCCACAATACTACATATTAACCTAATCATGCACGTATATAATTAACTTAATATTAAAACTAATCATTTTATATAAATCATACACGTATAACATAAATCAAGTAATCACCTTAGAGGTTTCGGAACGGGCGAGGCGACGGGGCGCGGGCGAGACGACGGGGCGCGGGCGAGACGACGGGTCGCGGGCAAGGCGCCTGGCGGGCGAGGGCACGGCGGGCGCGGCTTCGGCGAGCGCAAGGGCGAGCGCGGGCGCGCGGCGGCGGCACGGGAGCGCGCGCGGGCGAGGGCACGGCGGGCGCGGCTTCGGCGAGCGCGAGGGCGAGCGCGGGCGCGCGGCGGCGGCACGGGAGCGCGCGCGGGCGAGGGCGCGCGACGGCGGCGGGCACGGGAGCGCGCTCGGGCGAGGGCGCGCGGAGGCGGCGCGGGCACGGGCGCGCGGCGGCGGCGAGGGAGCTCGCACGGGCGCGCGGCGGCGGCGCAGGCGAGGGGGCTCAGGCGAGGCGCGGCGCAGGCGAGTGAGTGAGAGCGGCGCGGGCGCGAGGAACGGCGGCGCAGGCGAGGCGCGCGGAGGCGGCTCAGGCGAGGCGGCGGCGCAGGCGAGGCGCGCGGAGGCGGCGCGGCCGCGGGCACGGCGGCGGCGCGGCGCGGGTCCGAGGAACGGCGGCGCGGCGCAGGCGAGTGAGTGAGAGCGGCGCGAGGAACGGCGGCGAGGAACGGCGGCGCGAGGAACGGCGGCGCGAGGAACGGCGGCGAGGAACGGCGGCGCGGCGGCGAAGTCGAGTGAATGAGAGAGAGAGTGAGGAAGATGCCGCTGGACGTTGTATGCAGGGCGCTTTGCCGAGTGCCCGTGATCTGGCACTCGGCAAAGTTTTTTTTTAATTTTAAAATAAGCTTTGCCGAGTGCCAGATCGCGGGCACTCGGCAAAGCCGTCTTTGCCGAGTGTCCCTTGGGCGACACTCGGCAAAGACTCTTTCCCTATTCTTTGCCGAGTGCCACGCAGCTGGCACTCGGCAAAGGAAGCTTTGCCAAGTGTCTTATACAGACACTCGGCAAAGTATATTTTTATTTTTTTTATTTTGTCTCCCAAACTTTTTGTGGTATGTTCCTACACTATGTAGACCTACATGTATCATTTGTGGACAATTATAACATAGTTTTCAATCGTTAGTAGATTTAGTTCGTTTTTTGAAATTCTTCGGAAAATTCAAATTTGAACTGCAGGTCACTCGAAACTTGGAAAACCGTGCATGAAAAAATGATATTCATGTTAATTAGCATAAGTTACGACCGATTTCAGATGCGTACCGGAAACTTCGAGCAACATGCTCACTAAACATGGCCGTCAACTTGGCATGCACATGTTTAAAAATTGTATAAAACACAAATAAAGTCAGAAAATCATGAAACTTGTCCACGTGTCATGATATCATATGTAGAGGCTATGATAAAAATTTTAGAATGTTTGGAGAAAGTTGTGAGACACTATGTGTAGAAACCTTCTAGATTCACATCATAGTGTCTCACAACTTTCTCCAAACATTCTAAATTTTTTATCACAGCCTCTACATATGATATCATGACACGTGGACAAGTTTCATGATTTTCTGACTTTGTTTGTGTTTTATACAATTTTTAAACATGTGCATGCCAAGTTGACGGCCATGTTTAGTGAGCATGTTGCTCGAAGTTTTCGGTACGCTTCTGAAATCGGTCGTAACTTATGCTAAGTACCATGAATATCATTTTTTCATGCACGGTTTTCCAAGTTTCGAGTGACCTGCAGTTCAAATTTGAATTTTCCGAAGAATTTGAAAAAACGAACTAAATCTACTAACGATTGAAAACTATGTTATAATTGTCCACAAATGATACATGTAGGTCTACATAGTGTAGGAACATACCACAAAAAGTTTGGGAGACAAAATTAAAACAATAAAAATATACTTTGCCGAGTGTCTGGATAAGACACTCGGTAAAGCTTCCTTTGCCGAGTGCCAGCTGCGCGGCACTCGGCAAAGAAGCATCTTTGCCGAGAGCCGACGGTTGGCACTCGGCAAAGACTGACGGCCGTCAGCTTTGGGACGGCCGCTGACGGCCCTTTGCCGAGAGCCCCTTTTGCCGAGTGTTTGACACTCGGCAAACATGTATTTGCCGAGTGTCGACCTGTACCGAGTGTCCTACGCTCGGTAAAGACGCTCGTTACCGAGAGTCGAGCTTTGCCGAGTGCGGCTCTCGGCAAAGCCGTCTTTGCCGAGTGCCCGAGAAAAGGCACTCGGCAAAGTGGCCGGCACTCGGCAAAGGCTCGGATTCCGGTAGTGCCTAATTGGATTAGTTTTACCTGGACCTGGCCATAATACGTATATACAATGTATGTTTCCTCTTTGCGACTCTATCAATTCATCAACTCGCTTCTTTTTTTTCACTACCTAATGCATATTTTCTTGTTGACATGGTACTGCTGAAATTTAAGAATTAAATGATTTGATCAGACTAAAAATCAAGTGTTGTATTTGTAGACTTCAGACTTGTAGTTGTAACACATGTGTTAATTACCTGCTGTCGCTCCTGCCTCCTGTGCGAGTTGAAGCCGTGACCTGTGATTCCGTGAACAGGCAGCAGGCCTAGGGACCGGCAAGAAGATGGCAGGACTGCAATGTGAGGTGATCAGATGGCAAGGGCGGCAAGCGCAGGGCACAATCGCGCAAGGGCAAGGCTTTCGCGTGCGTTTGCGGAGGCCGACGGTGATTAGGGATTTTTTTTATTCCAATTACCGTGGTGTCCAGGCAGTTGAATCGATATGGGCCTAATTAGATTAGTTTTACCTGGACCTGGCCATAATACGTATATACAGTGTATGTTTCCTCTTTGCGACTCTATCAATTCATCAACTCGCTTCTTCTTTTTTTTCACTACCTGATGTATATTTTCCTGTTGACATGGTACTGCTGAAATTTAAGAATTAAATGATTTGATCAGACTAAAAATCAAGTGTTGTATTTGTAGACTTCAGACTTGTAGTTGTAACACATGTGTTAATTACCTGCTGCCGCTCCTGCCTCCTGTGCGAGTTGAAGCCGTGACTTGTGATTCCGTGAACAGGCAGCAGGCCTGGGGACCGGCAATGCAAGAAGATGGCAGGACTGCAATGTGAGGTGATCAGATGGCAAGGGCGGCAAGCGCAGGGCACAATCGCGCAAGGGCAAGGCTTTCGCGTGCGTTTGCGGCGGCCGGCGGTGATTAGGGATTTTTTTATTCCAATTACCGTGATGTCCAGGCAGTTGAATCGACATGAGCCTAATTGGATTAGTTTTACATGGACCTAGCCATAATACGTATATACAGTGTATGTATATATGGGGTGGGGCCCCTGGAATTTTGGGGCCCGGTGCGGCCGCTCCGGTTGCCCGCCCTCAGGATCGGCCCTGATGGTGGTTGTGAAACTTTGTGAGACTTGTGTTTGTGAATGTTGGTGATATTTGTGATTTTTTTATATTGGTAATACTTGGTTGGTGTTGATTTGTGAGATACATGTGATATTTATATTTGCGGGATACTTGGTGTTGGTAAGACGATGTACAGTTCACTAAGTCATGTCGTTTGTCGAGTATAAAGAATTTGCAAAGTACTTCCGGCCGCTAGTGACCTACTGTGTTATAGATGCGAGGCCACCTTTTTGTGCCCTGGATCGAGGTCTCGCTAGTAGCTGCGGGCCAGAGGCTCATGGTACGCGCGCGTGGCATCTGCCCGGCTGGTTCTGTTAGCCCTAAACATGTGAGTGCCGGGCCTGGCCATGTGTCTGTGTTCTCTCATTGTCTTTTTTCCCCTGAGCCGAGCAAAAAGTTCGCCACCGGCCTGCTGCTAATCTTTTGCTTGGGTCTCCGGCGCATGCGTCCACGCGCAAGACTACAAACTCTTGGCGGGAGAGAGGGAAATTAAACGAATGCACTAGCCGTATAGGTAATTACCATGCATATATGCATGCGGTACTGATCCCGTGCTGTCCGTGCATCAAAGTCCTCGTACGAACTGCGTGGTGCGGTACTACTACTATGCAGATGTTCGCATCTTTGTCGTGCATGCACGCAAATCATATATATATAGCATACGTTAGGCTTTAGCCATATGTACTACTCTCTCCGTTTTTTTAGTTGTCGCTGGATAGTTCAATTTTGCACTATTCAGCGATAACTAAAACGAAACGGAGGGAGTAACAATTTTTTTGTCTAAAGAGAAAAGCTAGCTAGCTAGGGTACGGACAGGGCCGGGCCAGAGAAATTTGAGGCCCTGTATCAAATCTAAAGTAGTGTAATGTATGTTTTTATCAAAAATCAGTAATAACAATCTGCAAGTTACAGTAATATATATTGCAATAGAATATCTAAAGAAACATTTCTATTTTATTTGAATAACACCGTTCTTTTGGTGGGTTTTAAAAAAAATCTTGTACAATATGCTTATATTCGATCTTCTCGAAAGCTTCACTTTCGAGTGCTATTATGGCTAAATAATACGTCTTTTTTTATCATAGTAGAACACAAATATGGATTTAGTAGCTTTAATTTAGAGAACTTTGTTCACGCGGACAAATATGTTAAGATTCTATGAAGATTTATTCTTTAGTGCAGCGCTCGGTAGTTTCGCTTCAGCGCAGCGGTCTGATAGAGAGGAAAATATGTGCAAATTATTAAGATGTGTAGAAGATCATAAAACTAAAATATATATATCTACAAAGTTTTGGGGCCCTTAATTTTTGGAGGCCCTGTGCGAGCGCACTGCTCGCACATGCCTATGCCCGGCCCTGGGTACGGATGATCGATGGCCATTGAGAAACACCAATGGTACCGGCCGGCATATAATTATTTGAACAAGCATGCATCATCAAATTAACTGCTCCCTCCGTGACAAATAAAAAGAAACGGAGGGAGGGAGTAGCTAGCTTCAATTTGCTCAACAGCATACATTACCCGCGAAAACTGCCAGCACTGTTTTCTGAAAACACAAGGCAGCAGCATGCGTGCATATCATGCGACATCTAACCTGGCTTCTCGTAGCGAGAACTAGGGTAAGATCCCATCCATTATGTAGGGAGGGCATGGTGCAGTGCGCGAAATTGCATGCATGCATGGTCGTCCTTGAGACAACATCATCAAGTGACCAACTTTAATTTTCTTGCTAGCTAACCAGCTGAGAGATGCAGCTTGCTGTACTGCTCGAGGGGACCAGCCGGCCGGAACCGCACACAACAAGATAGCCAGAACACGGAACAACAAGATAGCTGATGAGATCCGGACGGCTGCAGGGAGCAGCTGGCCGCCCTCTCGTGATTTCAAGCACAGCCTCTTGTCTCTGCTGTCCATGTCCCTCGCTCTCTGTTGTACAGGATCATCCAACAATATATATATAAAAGCTTCTTGGGAACGCAGGAATTTCAGATAAATCGATCATACAGGGATTTCAGAGATATCAGTTCATTTTTTTTACAGAAAAAAACACATCCCTTGCTCCAAAGGATATCAGTTCATTTTTTTCTGCACAGCTAGTGTGGGTGCAGAATCATGCAGGTGAATATATATAATAAAGGATCGGAAGAAGACGACCAAAAAAAATTAATTGCCAGCCCCACGCGCGCGAGGCCACGAGTGTACGTACGTTGCATGCATGCATGCATGAGTGCACGAGCTCTACAAACAAACGCGGCATGACGCATCTACAAAGAAAGTACAGTTCCCACTTCCCACTCCCAGCGCCCTGCAAATTTTACGTTTTAACTGTAGTCCATGCACATTTTTTTACTCATGAGCTGATGAGCAGATAGATGTGTAGATATATATATATCTATGCGCATGGATCGGAGTTGGATCGGGAATCGGATGGAGGACCACAGATATATTCTTCAGAGAGGCAAATTAAAACTCAGGACCGCGAGCCCAATACTATCGTAATTCGTAGGGCCGCGCTGTGCAGTGCTTGTCCCAAATCATCAGCAGCCTTGGCGCCAGGCGTGTACGTCTGGATCTCTGGTAAATTTGTCGATCGATCGCCTTTTCCTTCTCGCAAAGATCAGAGAGCTAGCGCCCCATGGTTTATTTTTCCCCTGTCCCCCCTCACACCATCCCACGTGGAAACTACAGCGTCAGGTTTGGACGACGGTATTTATTCCTTTCGTCGTTTGCATTTATAATGGTTGTGTAGAATATACAACCAGATAGCAATCATGCGTTGGGGACAGGCAAAGAGCAGAGTGATCGACACACGTCGTACACACATCTCAGATCACGGCAGCAGATTAATATAAAAAGGGCATGCAACAACTGGGCGACATGATGCAGCCAACACTGGTACTAATTAATAGTTCTATTGTGTGCAAATCTTGGAACCACATGCTTATCTAGCGGCCGGAGAGGAACGAACGATTAGCAGCTAGCTAGGGGCCATCACTGGACGACGCGTGCGAGCATGCATGTCGTCTGATTTTGACGGGTTTCCTAATTCCTATGATGAGGATCGGAGCTGGTGGAGACTGGAGAGAACAGTACGTGCGTGTGCGTAAGACTGTAATAAGTCCGTTGTTGAGGAACACTGATGCATTTGGAATCATGGCATCGTCGGTCGCATTGATTGCTGGATCGATGTGTGTGGGGTTAGTTTCTGAAAATTCCAATAATGATGGGTTAGGGTTATATGCCCTCAAAGGGGAGTAAAAACATGATATATATGTCCTAAAAGGTATGTGACAAGACTTAGACCCTGTTTGGAAACCTCTAAAACTAATAGTTAGATACTAAAAATTAGTTGTTATTAGATTCTAAACACCCTCATCTAATACTATAGCTAATTGTTAGTTATCTCACAGCTAACAATTAGTTTATTATCTGGCTCAACTCAGCTAATTAAGCTAATAATTTATTAGTTGGTTAACTATTAGTTGTAAGGGGTTTCAAGTAGGGCATTAGACTGTATATTCAGTAGTCGCGGTCTATGTTATGGTTTGTATTTTGCTTTAGATAAACCTATCTTTGAATAGTAGCCGTTATCAGTTTGCGAAACTTCAGATTTGAGTGCTCAATCACATATCTGCAGTTGTGAACTTCATTGAGTTGCATAGTTTTGACTTCTTTTCTCATGTTCTTCGTCTTGTAGGAAATTAAAGGGTCGTCATTCTTGGTGAGGTTAACCGAACTAGTGACACGGTTGATGACCAGATAAGCCATGATGTAAGGGCGTAGGGTTTGGATGTTTTGATCTAAAGTCGGATCAGTGCGTCGTGTCCAACCAAAACGAGAGTTATCTGACAGAAAATCAAGAACTATGTCCCCATCGCAGTCACTAGCTCATTTTATACCGAAACTAGAGCCGACAGGACTTATAGTAAGGAGCTGCATCCAATCCAACCAGCAAAGGCCTTAGCAATCTTCTGTTTGATAAACAATGTCGGTTGCTTCTTTTTATTAATTAGTAGTTAGATTGGATGCTCCTCTGCACACAAAGGAAATCGTCGTGAATGCATCTTTCTTTCTTTCTTTCTTTGGCCATAGAACGATGCTTGCTTCATTGATGAGATCCTGTGACTATAGAATACGGTGGCAGCCTAGATTTTTGGTAAACTTGATGACGGGACAGCATTGTTTATAGAACGTTCATGTGATATATATAGTTTTGCCCCGGCCGATCGATGCCTTTCCTAATGTCATGTCCTTACTATCTCATGAGTTTCCTGTTCTGTGAAGGGTGGTTCCTCCCAATGTCCTTAATTACTAGCTCGTGCCAGTTAATCGCTTTTGTTCTTAATCCGGGAGATTCTACCCGCAGGATCGTGTTGGCGTGAATGTGAAAAACCTTTGCAAACCCAAGTTAATCGGAAAAGTGTTGGTCACTACCGGAATCAATCGCTTCGCCGAGTGCCTGAAGCACTCGGCGAAGCCTTAAAAACACTCGGCAAAAGCTTTGCCGAGTGTAACACTCGGCAAAGAAGGCTCGGCAAACAGTGCATCGGCAAAGACTTCTTTGCCGAGTACTTTTTCTCGGGCACTCGGCAAGGGAGCACTCGGCAAAGAAAAGCGACCGTTACGGCGCCGGGTGACGGAGACGGCGGCTTTACCGAGTGTCAACGGTGACACTCGGCAACGAAGATATCTTTGCCGAGTGTCTTCCAGGCAGCACTCGGCAAAGCCGCCTTCTTTGCCGAGTGCCAGTTGGGACACTCGGCAAAGAGCCCGCCAGGGAGGGTCCCCATGTCAGGCTCTTTGCCGAGTGTCCCAATTGTCACTCGGCAAAGCCGACCTCTTTGCCGAGTGCCAGCGATATAACACTCGGCAAAGAACCTAAGCCGGTGCCCAGGTCTGTGCTCTTTGCCGAGTGTTATGACCTGGACACTCGGCAAAGCGCCTCTTTGCCGAGTGTAACACTCGGCAAAGTGACCAGTATATACCTTTTTTATTTGTTTTTTGTATTCCATCCACACAAACATAAGATATCACATATATACATCACAGATATCATCACAGACATAAATAGCCAACACAAACATAAAACCTTCACCACAAACATAAATATCCATCACAAACATAAGTGTTCAACACAAGAATCAAACACAAACATAAGTCTCAAACGTCGCAAGGTCTCACATAAGTATCAAACACAGACATAAGTATTATACATAAGTTCTGAAGTCTAAAACAATGAAAACACAACACTCATGGAGGTGGGCGGTTTGACCGGGGCTGCGTTGGGCTAAACCCTTCCGGAGGGTTGTTGGATGCCGCTCCAGATTGGCCCTGCACAGATAAGAGATTGCATGTGTTATACCAGATGCATTACAAACATCTAACTACAATTTTGATACTCACAGGAGTGTGGAAGAGAGCAGGGTCAACTGGAGGGAACAATGGAGGTGGTGGAGCGATGCCCTGTGCGGCGCCAAGGCTCTGCATGTACTGGAACATCTCCGCCATCCTCTGATGATCTGCCCGGCGCTCTGCCTCCCGCTCTGCCATCATCCTCGCTTCCATCTCGTGACGTTCCCTCCTCTCTTCTTCTAGTTGGGTCTGTAATATTACAAGCCAACGTTATAGTAACTCAAAGACTAGGTATATAACTAAAGGAAGGACGAGTTACAGAAACACTAACCTCGAGTTGCTGTATGCGAAGGTGTGAGCTGTCGTGCCGAGGTCGAATGGCTGGGCTCGAGCCCGTGCTCCTTGCTCTCACCTGAGACAGAGTGGGAGTGGAGGACGAGTCGATTGCCCCGTTGGCAATCCAGTACCGCCCATGTCTCTTGCCTCCTCCGACCCTCATGAGCACATCGGGGTCGATAGGCTCGGTGCTCGGATCATAGTCTGGGCCATGAACCTCCTGCGCCATGGCGGTGTAGTCATGGAGGCGGCTGTAGACGACGGGGTAGGTGTAGGCCTCGGGCCCGTCATCCGGGTTGTAGGTGACGTCGGACGTCGCCTTACCCTTATGGGCCATAGCATAGGCCGAGAAGGTGGAACAAGGCCTGCCACCATGTGACGCCGACTGCAACGAAAACCAACGAGATAGTTAGAAATAATATCTAACTTAGTGCTATATATCTAAATAAAAAAGGTGGTGTACCCATGCTTCGGCATATTGGCCCAGGCTCCGGCTGCCTTGGTGGTGCGAGGGGCCTTGCATCTGCAAACGCCGTTCCCGGCTAGCTGTGTGCGCCTCGTCCCACTCAGCCGAACACCACCTATCCACCATCTGCTCCCAGCACAGAGGATGTGCGGCGCACCAATGTGGAATCACCTGCAAAGTAAACACATAAAGTGCATATCAGAAGATAAAATAAAATTCATGCATGGAGTACTGGTACCAAACATGCATGACTTTACCTGCAGGTACTGCTCCCTGGTCAACGACATGGTTCGGGCTTGAGGTTTGGTCACCTTCTCCCCAAGGACGGAGCCGTGGTAGGTGATGATGGCCTGGATGCGGGCCTCATAGTGCATGTCCACGACGAGCTTCTTACAGCACGTGGTGGCCACCACATCCGCCCTAGCCTCGTATCCAGCATCGCATCTGAAGAAATCCTGCATACAAAAATGATGTATCCATACATTATTTCAAGAATTTGCAACGAATACGACATATTTTATATTATACTAAGACTTACCCACAACTCTTGCTTCACCCGCTCCGCCTTGTTATTGAATTCCCTGCCGTCCCGGTCTACTGCATCGGGGGCGACGGCGTAGTGGTCGAAGGTGAAGGCTGGGCCCGTCACTCCGGCGTACTCCACAAGTCCAGGGAAGTGTTCCCTGCACAGCAGGCCGAGGATGTTGTTGGGGGGGGCGACGATGACCCCCAGCATAATCCAAAACCGTCCAAGACCTGTCCAAGTGATAAATAAAACGTATTAGTTTATATTATGATTTTGAACACATAATATGAACAAGAATGAAGAACATAAAGTTACATACCTCTCCCCTTCCGGCCGAATCAACGACCGTCTGTCCCGAAGTATGGGACGCGGCGGGAGACTCGCGGGGCCTCGCAGGTAGACGCTCCTCGAACTAGAGCCGCCTGAACCTGAGGCGTCCTGCTGCTGGTCGTCGTCGTCCTAAGGCGCCGCCTGCTGCTGCGCTGCCTGCTCTGCCTCGTGCTGCTGCGCTGCCTGCTCTGCATCGTCCGCCGTCCTACTCCTCCTCCCCCTCCTCCTCCTCAGGAAACCGCCCACCATATTTGTCCAACAACCTGCAATTAAGAGTAAACAAATAAGCACATATAAAAAGATGTATTTAAAAACAGGTGCGAAATAAAAAGTCATATAGCATTACATCGATTAAAAATAATCTTCATATGTGTCGGGGTTAGCCGGATCATAACTCTCATCATCACTATCAAGCATTTCAATCTCAACACCATCGAAAGACGCAACCTCATCATTGCCTTCAAGGATTACTAAGTCATTATCATTTTGCACCTCATCATCCTCCTCATCAACAACCATTTCAATATCTACGTCCATTCCGATAGCTTCAGTTAAGTCTATCTCAAATCGCCCTTCTAGCCCATCTTCTTGGAAGAACTCTCCATCATATGTGTCCGGGTCTAAGTTGTAATCTTCATCGTTAGGAACAGGTAACCTCCCATGCGGCGATACCTTATACACAACATCCCAACCCTTAAGATGTTCTTTCGTTTGACACGCATATGGGAGATAATACACTTGTGTGGCCTGTTGGGCCACGATATAGACATCGTCTCCTGCTAAGGTGGAATCTTGTCGAATTTCGACTATCCCAAGATTAGAATGTGTCCGTCTCGTCACTTGAGGGTCAAACCAATGACATTTGAATATCACTGGAGTAAGAGGTTTGGAACCATAAAAATTGAGCTCATATATTTCTTCAATTCGTCCAAAATAATCGACATTGTCAAGGCCCGGCGTAAAGACTCCAGAACACGTTGTTTTCCGATTGGGCCGACTTTGGTCGTAGTGTGTTGTGCGAAAATGGTATCCATTGACGTCATACCCAGAATATTTCTTGACCCTATAAGCAAAGCCGTTGGCTACTTGTCTCAACTCGGCACTCATAGACGGATCTCTTTGGCCCTGCAAGTATTCGCAAGTTAAAAGACGCTAAATTGAGTTCAAAGACGTATCTCTTTTACAAACTAAGCACGTACCTTACGTTTGAACCAGGAAATGAAATCGGGCAACCCATTTCTCGCACCCTTTCTAAGAAGAGCGTCATATTCCTGTGGAGTGGGGTCCCTTGATCGACGCCAGAATTCATGAAGAAATTGTTCCATGTATGGCGTCACCTCTTCAAGGTTGGTCAATACGTATAGCATGATATGTCGCCACTCTTCATGTGTCAGGGTCTTCGTGGTCGAGCCACTTGCGCTTCCGAGTTGGCATCGAAATATGCTAAGGTTCGATTCATTGTCGCCATCATTGTAACGAGGGGGTGGATTATGCACGCTCGGCAGTTTGTCACCATAATAAGTTGTTGTGAAGTTTGAGACCTCCTCTAGAATGTATGCCTCTGCAATGGAAGCCTCGATTTTGCATTTATTTCTACATTTCTTTCGAATAGTCTTTAGACATCTCTCGATTGGATAGCACCAACGTCCCTGCACGGGGCCCCCCCATTCGTGCCTCATAGGGGAGATGAAGAATCAAATGCTGCATTGGATTGAAGAAGCCGGGTGGAAATATCTTCTCAAGCTTACACAGTAACACGGGGGCCAATCTTTCCAAGTCTGCAACCACGGTCCGAGATAACTCTTTTGCACAAAGCTGACGGAAGAAATAGCTCAACTCTGAAAGCGTTAGCCAGACATGCTCAAGGACATAGCCTCGAACCATCGCAGGAAGAATCTGTTCAATCCATATGTGGAAGTCATGACTCTTCATCCCTAAGACTCGCATAGTAGATAAGTTCACCCCCCTACTCAGGTTAGCTGCATACCCATCAGGGAACATCAACATCTTGATCCACTGAAGTACTTCCTTCCTCTGGGCCCTGCTTAGGACGAAATCGGCCTTAGGCCTTCTCCATGTCTTTCCGCCACTTGGCGGCTTCATCTCTAGTTTTGGTCTATCACATAACGCTGCCAGATCCACTCTTGCCTTCACATTATCCTTTGACTTATCAGGAATGTCCATAATTGTTGCCTACAGTGCCTCGGCAACATTTTTTTCAGTGTGCATCACGTCAATGTTGTGTGGAAGGAGCAGGTCGTCATAATAGGGGAGCCGAGTCAAGCCAGACTTATGTGTCCACATATGCTGCTCACCATATCCCACAAAACCACCTTCTGTATTGGCCACGAGCCCATCTATCTGTTGACGAATTTCGGCACCAGTCATCGTTGCAGGTGGGCGGTCTGTCACTACGACACCTTTCGTAAAGTTCTTGATGTCTAGGCGGAATGGATGGTCAGCAGGAAGAAATTGTCGATGTTTATCGAAGGACGAATATTTGCCACCCTTTTTCAACCAAATGAACCTAAGAGCTTCCTTGCAAACTGGGCATGGGAACTTACCGTGAACACACCAGGCACAGAATAGCCCATACGCCGGTAAGTCATGCATGGAGTACTGGTACCAAACATGCATTCTGAAGTTTGTCTTCGTAGCTCGGTCATACGTCCATACCCCTTCCTCCCAGGCACGTACCAATTCATCGATCAAAGGCTCCATGTACACGCCCATTTTGTTGCCCGGGTGTCCTGGAATTATCAACGACACGAATATATTCTGCCTTTGAAAGCACACACCAGGGGGGAGATTGATTGGGATAACAAACACGGGCCAACATGTGTACGGGGCAGCGCTCATTCCATAGGGATTGAACCCATCTGTGGCCAACGCAACACGTACATTACGAGCCTCTTCGACTTTCTCACGGTGAATGTCATCAAAGTGTTTCCATGCTTCACCATCTGATGCGTGCACCATCTTGTCAGGATTGTATCGTTTTCCACTTTTGTGCCATATCATCTGTTTCGCGGATTCCTCTGTCATGTAAAGACGCTGGATCCTCGGTATGAACGGAAGGTGTCGTAGGATTGTCAAGGGGATGTCGAGCTGTCTCTTCTGTCCATCACCAGAGTCTACCTCCATAAACCTAGACGAATTACACTTGGGACAGTACTTTGCCTCCGCGTATTCTTTCCTAAATAGCACGCAACCCTTCGGACAAGCATGAATCTGCTCAGACGTCATCTTGAGTGCACGAAGTAGTTTTTGTGCCTCGTACATGCTCTTTGGCATAACGTGATCATCCGGAAGCAGACTCCCAATAACCGTCAACAAGCCATCGAATGCGTCTCTACTCATGCTGTACTGCGACTTGAACGCCATTACACGCCCAATGGCATCCAGTTGAGAAACCTTTGTCTGGCCGTGAAGGGGTTTCTGTGCCGCGTCGAACATGTCGTAGAACGCCTTTGCAGTCGGCTCTGGCTCGTCATCCATACATCCTCCCGTGTACTGTGCCTCCTGATAGTCGTTCAACATATCTGCTACCCCCGCATCCGCGTCATAATCCTCGACACGTTGTCTCAACACCTCCTCTCTCGTACGATGCGCTTCACCATGAAATATCCACCGAGTATAGCCCGACGTAAATCCATTCTTCCAAATATGTTCTACCATGACCTTCTTTGGTTTTCTTTTCCGATTGTCACATTTGCCGCACGGGCATGGGACTAGCTTCGCCCCTTTAGCAGCTTCGCCATATGCCCGTTCCACGAAATCATCGGTCTTTCTAATCCATTCAGTGGTGACATCGTTCCTTTCTCTACGGCCCGTGTACATCCACTCACGGTCCTCCATCCTCTAACAGAAGCCTAGCAACAGAAAATTTCGGCAGCACCTCCCCTGCACGGGGAGGTTTCAAAATCCTGCAAATAAAACTATCAGCACGATGGCTCACATCCACGCATAATTCAACGGCACGATGGCCGGCAATCCACAATACTACATATTAACCTAATCATGCACGTATATAATTAACTTAATATTAAAACTAATCATTTCATATAAATCATACACGTATAACATAAATCAAGTAATCACCTTAGAGGTTTCGGCACGGGCGAGGCGACGGGGCGCAGGCGAGACGACGGGTCGCGGGCGAGGCGCCGGGTCGCGGGCGAGGCGCCTGGCGGGCGAGGGCACGGCGGGGAAACGGCGGGGTCACGACGAGGAGTGCGGCGGGGGCACGGGCGGGGGCGGTGGGCGGGGAAACGGCGGGGGCACGGGCGAGGGCGAGGGGTTAGGCGAGGGGCACGACGACGGGCGAGGGCGTGACACGACGAGGGGCACGGCACGGCGAGCGCGAGGGCGAGCGCGGGCACAACACGACGAGCGCGGACACGGCACGGCGAGCGTAGGCACGGTACGGCGAGCGCGGGCAACGGCACGGCGAGCGCGAGCACGGCACGGCGAGCGCGAGGGCGCGACACGACGAGGGGCATGGCACGGTGAGCGCGAGGGCGAGCGCGGGCACAACACGACGAGCGCGGACACGGCACGGCGACGTAGGCACGGCACGGCGAGCGCGGGCAACGGCACGGCGAGCGCGGGCACGGCGGGCATGGCTTCGGCGAGCGCGAGGGCGAGCGCGGGCGCGCGGCGGCGGCACGGGAGCGCGCGCGGGCGAGGGCGCGCGGCGGCGGCGGGCACGGGAGCGCGCTCGGGTGAGGGCGCGCGGAGGCGGCGCGGGAACGCGCGCGGCGACGCGGGCGAGGGGGCACGGCGGCGGCGCGGCGCGGGCGCGAGGAACGGCACGGCGGCGGCGGCGAGGGAGCGGCGACGGTGAGGGCGCGGCGTCGGCGGCGGCGTTGAGTGAGTGAGAGAGAGAGTGAGGAAGATGCCCGCTGGCCGTTGTATGTAGGGCGCTTTGCCGAGTGCCCGTGATCTGGCACTCGGCAAAGTTTTTTTTAAATTTTAAAATAAGCTTTGCCGAGTGCCAGATCGCTGGCACTCGACAAAGCCGTCTTTGCCGAGTGTCCCTTGGGCGACACTCGGCAAAGACTCTTTCCCTATTCTTTGCCGAGTGCCACGCAGCTGGCACTCGGCAAAGGAAGCTTTGCCGAGTGTCTTATCCAGACACTCGGCAAAGTATATTTTTATTTTTTTGATTTTGTCTCCCAAATTTTTTGTGGTATGTTCCTACACTATATAGACCTACATGTATCATTTGTGGACAATTATAACATAGTTTTCAATCGTTAGTAGATTTAGTTTGTTTTTTTGAAATTCTTCGGAAAATTCAAATTTGAACTGCAGGTCACTCGAAACTTGGAAAACCGTGCATGAAAAAATGATATTCATGTTACTTAGCATAAGTTACGACCGATTTCAGATGCGTACCGGAAACTTCGAGCAACATGCTCACTAAACATGGCCGTCAACTTGGCATGCACATGTTTAAAAATTGTATAAAACACAAACAAAGTCAGAAAATCATGAAACTTGTCCACGTATCATGATATCATATGTAGAGGCTGTGATAAAAATTTTAGAATGTTTGGAGAAAGTTGTGAGACACTATGTGTAGAAACCTAAGAGGACTACACATGAAATCATAGAGTTTCAATGTGAATCTAGAAGGTTTCTACACATAGTGTCTCACAACTTTCTCCAAACATTCTAAATTTTTTATCACAGCCTCTACATATGATATCATGACACGTGGACAAGTTTCATGATTTTCTGACTTTATTTGTGTTTTATACAATTTTTAAACATGTGCATGCCAAGTTGACGGCCATGTTTAGCGAGCATGTTGCTCGAAGTTTCCGGTACGCTTCTGAAATCGGTCGTAACTTATGCTAAGTAACATGAATATCATTTTTTCATGCACGGTTTTCCAAGTTTCGAGTGACCTGCAGTTCAAATTTGAATTTTCCGAAGAATTTCAAAAAACGAACTAAATCTACTAACGATTGAAAACTATGTTATAATTGTCCACAAATGATACATGTAGGTCTACATAGTGTAGGAACATACCACAAAAAGTTTGGGAGACAAAATCAAAAAAATAAAAATATACTTTGCCGAGTGTCTGGATAAGACACTCGGTAAAGCTTCCTTTGCCGAGTGCCAGCTGCGCGGCACTCGGCATAGAAGCATCTTTGCCGAGAGCCGACGGTTGGCACTCGGCAAAGACTGACGGCCGTCAGCTTTGGGACGGCCAATGACGGCCCTTTGCCGAGAGCCTTCTTTGCCGAGTGTTTGACACTCGGCAAACGTGTCTTTGTCGAGTGCTGTCCTCTGCCGAGTGTCCAGCACTCGGTAAAGGGGCTCTTTGCCGAGAGCCTGACTTTACCGAGTGCGGCTCTCGGCAAAGCCTTCTTTGCCGAGTGTCTCGGGCACTCGGCAAAGAATCCAACACTCGGCAAAGACTCGGATTCCGGTAGTGGGTGTGCCCTGAACTTCTGAATGTGAGAAACAACAGGAGAGAATTATATTGCAAAACGGTCGCCCTCTTGGCTCCCATCGTTTAACCCTCTTACAGTCCGGCAACTTAACTGATTTATGCATGTGTACCTAATGCATAGGAGTTTATTGCTGTATGTAAAATCCCTGCCTTCGCATATATAGGCCCTGAAGGCTGCATACCGATTTTCAAGAAACCCAGATGGCCAGCAGAGACCGCCAGATCTGTCGAGTTCGCTGGTTCTCTGACCACCGAGCTGGTCACACATGAGTGTACAAGTACAACAAACAAGGGCGCGCATCTTTGGAGGAGTTGACCCAGCCTCTAGCAGCCTACGATGTCCATTCATGTCTCTACGAACTGGGTTGATCGTCTCGCGTAGTTGCGTGCAAGTGCAACCATGGGACCGAGTGAAGCAACCACTCTAAGGGGGTGTTTGGTTGCCCCTGCTAAAGTTTAGCCCGGGTCACATCAAGCGTTTGACTTTCAAATAGGAGTATGAAATATAGACCCAACCAACTGGACTAGATTCGTCTCGTCTTTTAATCTTCGGCTGACAAATTTGTTTTATAATCCGACTACATTTAATACCCGAAACGGAGGTTCAAACATTCGATTGGACAGGGGCTAAACTTTAGTTTGGGGTAACCAAACGGGGCCTAACGCTCACTGCATGCAGCTGCCGCGCCGCTCAGCTCAGCTCGGCCTGCGCGCGCCGGCGCCGGTCAAATCACGCCCCGCCACCCCCCCCCCCCCCCCCCCCCCCCCCGCGACTGCGAGCCGCAACGGCGGCTCTGCGCTGCGCCGGGTCAGAATTCTGCCGCGGCAAAGGGCTGACACGCGCCACCTTGCGCTCCCCAAAGCCGTCAGGGGCTCAGGGCCCAGCCGTCTGGCGGCGACGCGGAACTTGGGCCTGAATGGAGGCCTCGCCAGTGGGCTGGAGAGTTATCGGCCCGTTGTCTGCACAGGCTGCGTTTATATCTTCCAAATGAGTAAAATTCACTATCAGTCCCCTACTACACTCGTTCCGCGGAAATAATCTATACTACTTATTAAGAACGTAAGGGTAACCTGCCTCCCATCCGTTATGCCTTCAGTCAATCTCGACCGTTGTTCTGCGTTGATCCGGACCGTCCGTGTCGTTCGTCTCCCGCTGCCCACACCCGCGTGGTGCGCCCCAGTCCCTCCGCAACCGCCGCCTGCCTCCCGTCCCCGACCCCCCATCCGCACGAGCCGCCGCCGCCGGCCCCTCACCGCTCGTGCCTCCCCCCACCATTCCTCCATCCGCAGCGCCGCGGATCCACCGTACCCCGCCCTGGCGCCGTGGTTTCCCGCCATGGACTCCCTGGATCCGCCCTGCCGCCTGCCCCCGCCGCACAACTCCACCGCGCCCCCGTCCCCGTCTCCGGCGCCGGTTGCGGGGCCCGGGCCGGCGGCAGTGAGGTCCGGGAGCGAGACCCCCACGACGGCAGTGAGGTCCGGGAGCGAGACCCCCACGGCGTCCCCGTCCCCATCTGCGCCCGGGACGCCCACGGCTGCGGTCGCGTCTCCCCCGCCGCACAACTCCCCCGCGGCGAGCCAGAGCGATGTTCCTCACCGGTAGCCGGGGCAACGTCGTCCCATGTGCGCCGTATGCACGAAGCCCCTCCGCCTCTGCCTCTGCAGCCGCCTCCGCTCCCCGTCTGTGGACAACGCCGTCGGAGTCACCGTTCTGCAGCACGCGATGGAGGCGCACCACCCGCTCAACTCCACGCGCGTGGCACGCCTCGGTCTCCGAAACCTTGCCGTCGCTCAGGTCACCGACGTCAACCACCGTGCCTGCTTCATCCTCACCACGCTTGATGCCGGCGGCGGCGCGGCGGCTTCGGGTCCTGCAAGCGGTCCTGTAGTTGGTGAAGCCTTGAATTCGTCCATCTGCAGCACACGCCCAACCGCAGCCGTTAGTTGGAGTTCGGACATTCGGACGCGGCGTGGAGCACGGGAATGGCGTGGTCGGTGGTGGAACTGGAACGGAAGCGGCTACCCAGCTGGGCGCGGTGACGGAGGTGTTGTCCCAGCCGATGTGCGCCACGTGCTTCACGTCGATCGGCTTCCCGATCTGCATCTCCGGTTCCTTCGCATTAGCTACACCCACGCAACACACAAGGTAAACCATATTTCGTTTGCATTGATTGATTTCACTTGTGCTTTAGAACGCATCTGAGGTGTCTGGCTACTTTTGGGTGGGATTGGAAATTACGTTTTGGAAGAACAGCATCGTAGTCTAGGTTCGATGCGCTTACCAAAAATTTGTGAGATGTATCGGAGGCCCTTGAGAAGGCCCTTCATCTTAGCAGGTTCCACAGGCGGCTGCCCACCCGTGGTGCCCCGAGAGGAATCCACCACTTACGAATTTGCGTCCCCCGCCTCTTGAACTTGCCTTTGTTTCACAGGTAGGTCACGATGTTGAGAGAGAAGACAAGGAACAGATATCAAATCATAACAATATGAGGGGAAAGAAATATCCTAGAAATGCCCAGCAGTTAGCCTGAATATTGTGTCAATGATGACAATATGACATGCATGAAGTCAATGCCAACAATGCTGAGAAATTTTATCAATCCACCACGCAGCAATGGATGCTCACTATGTGAACCTGCTAAATGATTTATCAGAACAATTATCAGACCCATCCATCGACATACCTAAGGAAGCAACAATCAAGGAACTACAAAATCCGGTCGACCGGACTTCATCGTCCTGGTACCATCTTCATTGTGGTTGTAGAAATTATCTTGGCCTCCTATTCCTGCATGATCTGTCACAAATTAGCAGAATCGATGTCCCACTCCAGATCGAGCTCCACGGGAGGCAGGCCTAGATTTCCCACCTTCTTGGTTGGAGAAAATGGAAGGGCAGAAACCTGTTGCGCCCAATCTATTTATAGCGCACTATTTTTGGCGAATGAGTTCATCGTGATGCAGTCCCGTTTGAGAGGCCATGCATGGCTCTATTCAACTTGTCCGCAACGCAAACGACTGGAATGGATGTTGAGTACTGATCAAGAATCACTGAATCAGGAGTCATGAGGATCTCAATCACAGCGTCTTGTTTTACCATCAGATTGTTAGTTACGAGTTACGACTGATAATGTCAACAGATTGTTAAATTACTTATGAATTTTGATTCTGGTCAGTCCCACAATCCATGGTGTGATTTGAGATTCTCAATGCACCAAGATGATCTTAACTTGCTCACAGAGGCCCTCTGCCCCCCTGTTGAAGGAAAACGGGTAGATCATCCATTATACTGCACAGTTTCCTATTTACATAGGAAATACAGTATTTGCAGGACTAGAGGGTTCTTCATATTTTCCCCCATTTTCTCGTTTGATTTTAGACCACAAAGGCCTCGCTCAGATTCCATTCACCTGTAATTTCACTTAAGTTTCTACTTTACTTGTCCAAACCATGGGAGAGAGAGAGAGGACCTTGACAACATCGCCTAGAACTTTTGCCTCACCCATAACTTCTTGTATCTAGCGTCAAGAACGCTAACAACGACAAAGACAAAGAGAGGGGTCTGGTCATCTTTCTTATTTGCTTGCATTTTTTTCGCTCAAACCTTCCACACTGTACTAGAACACTCTCAACCTGTGTTTGAGCTGGATGTGCCAGTGTCACTCTCCAACATTGAAAAGAGAATAGTAGTGTTTCATGCAGTGGCTTAGCTAGGGGGTATGTCAGGAATGCCCTGGCATACCCACGTATCCAGCGTATACGGTAGTCTTATAACTTTTTATATCAGGACTTCATGTGTTGCATATCTCATTCTTTTGACTGAATAATTCATTTTGTTGGTTTTGATGGCATTCCTTCTGCTCATGTTTCTTTTTCCAATGCTTTTGAATCAGATAATGGATAGGGCAAGATCTTATGAGACTGGTATTTTTAAGAAACCGGCAGATTTCATACAGATGTTTAAGGTATTGTCTTCTGTAATCCGTATGTCCAGTGAGACATCCTTGTTACTTCCTGAACATTGTTCTTAGTTCTTACAGGATTATAACAAGCATTATGTTGTATAACTCCCCTCTATTCGTCTCACTATTGATATCCATTTGCAACTTAACAGACGTGGTATCATTTTTTAGGATGTGCAGTCAAAAGTCAGTGATGTTGTTCTGGGAAAAGAAAAGCCTGTGGAGGAATCTACTCCTGAATATGAGAAGCTTAAAAATTACATATTTGAGCTAGAAAATCATTTAGCAAAGGCCCAAAAACAAGCATACCGTCTTGTGAAAAGACACAGAGGTATATCAGTTGGCCGTTTGAAAAATGGTCCTTCGTTACTTCTGAATTTCTTCGTGTTAAAATACCTTGCAACTTTGCAATTTCTTTTGCATTGTGAAATTGTTTTGAAAAATCCATAAAATGCAATTTCAGAAAACAAATGTTTTAAGTTTATTTCAAATAAATAAATAATCTGACCTAAACATCATGTGGAATTCGAACCCAAAGACCATCAATAAGACCCTCATTTTTTTTCTTGGTTGTTTAAATGGATAGCAAGATGAGTTACACAGTCCTAATTTTGATTCATTAGAACTTGGTCAATCTTTGGCGGACTTTGGAAAGGCGATTAAGCATTTAGGTGCTTGTGAAGGAGATTTGATGGAAAAGGTGTTTTCTTAAGTTGGTTCGAAGTCAGAGATGTTGTCAATAAAGCTGCAAAGAGAGGTAATCATGATATCCTCTTACATAGTACTACTTGGTACTGGATATCTTATGGAACAGTTTATATTGATGTTTCTATGACCTCATGATGTTGAGACGCTTCTACTGTAGGCAGACAACCTTCTCTTTAACTTTGAAGGACCCTTGAAAGATTATGTGCGTGCTGTACAATCTATAAAAGTGAGCATTTCCCTCTCTTGTCGTCTCTATGGTATCATATTATTTGTTGTAATGTTAGAAATTTTAACTAATTTGGGTTTTCATTATAGGCCACTATGCTGGATCGAGCCAATGCTTTCAGGCAGCACTTCGATTTGGATCAGGAGAGGAAGTATAAAGAGCTTAATCTGTACGTATTGCAAAATCCATTTTCTTTTTTTGTTCTGTCCAGTCCAGAATAAAGACAGTAGAGGAATCTTAATTGGACAGATTGTAAGTCCATGTGCCTGGTGTTTCATTCTGTGCCTATACACATTCGTCTTCTCAAGTATAAGGCTATTGATTAGTTATAATCTATTTGACCGCTACTTATGTCTACAAATTTTAGCTAATTTAATTCCAACCAACTATTGTGAAACAAAATCCATGTAATGACCATTTACTGCTACTATGTCATGTTTTGAGGTTTTTTATTGGCAAAATGAATTCACCTCATCCCTGGTTAGCATTAGAAAGTTGAAGCAAACATCAAGTTTGTGCTTGTTTGACACAGTTCACAAGTTCTGAACCTTTTTGCAATTTTTCTTTAATATTCTACTCCATGCGTCCCAATTTATAAATTGTTTTAGCTTGTTTATTTTCCCCTAAATGGTCAGCAAGTTTCAGTTTTGTTCACAAATTCAGCAGCATTTGATTTTAGCCACATTTGGAGAACCCCAGAATCTTGGATCTGTTTTTGCACTCTTTTCACTGATACAATCCTGCTACCTTTTAGTTGCATAAATTACAGTTTACAGAGGTTTATTTTCATAAATCCTGCTAACGAAACTTCTTTCTTTCGATAGGAGTAGGATCATATCCATTCCAGCATGGTTTATTAGACACAGTTCGACGGAGCAGATGACGCGATGGCCATCTTCCTGGCGCTGCGGTCGCCGGAGCTGGAGGTGCTGGGCCTCACCACTACCTTCGGCAACATCCACACCGCCCTCGCCACGCGCAACACGCTCCACCTGGTGTCGCCGCCTACCTTCCTTCCTCTCTCTCCCCCCACCCTGCTGATCTGTTCTGCCCACTCCGACCGCGGCTCACATTTGCTTCTGATGTGTGTGCTTGAGCTGGAGGCTGTTGGCAGGACTGACATCCCCGTTGCAGAGGGATCCCATCTAACGATCAAGGTAGCTATCAGCGTCTCTTTGTTTATGCTACCACGCTGAATCGATGTTCAATTGTCAACGTTGCAGCGCCCTCATCAAACACAGAGAAAAAAAATCAAAGAATCGCAGTGATCTAGCAAAGCCACAAACAGTTGAGATTGAGGGAACACCATCGAGAGGATCATACTTCCTGCGTGTTCATCAGCAGCTTTTCACAAGGCTGTTTTGTTCGTTCATTTACTCTGTCATCTGAATTGCTGTTTCTTTTTCATTTTCCCCTCGAGCACAGAAAGCCACCAAGCTGAGGATCGCAAGCTTCGTCCACGGTTCAGACGACCTGGGAAACCAGGACATCCCTCCACCAGCTACCAAGCCTGTAGATCAGTCTGCTGCTGCCTTTCTGGTTGAGCAGGCAAATCTGTACCCTGCCTTTCATTTTTTATTATTATAATTTTGTATAGCTAGCTGAGCTCTCGAAGTACTTGAAAAGAACGCCTTAGGCAGCAGTCATATACTACCACTGATTCCTTGTTTGCCACTTTGGTTCTGTTTCCCTTCGGGGAAATAGTTCCCGCTTCAGTTTTCCCTTCTTGGAATCTTTTGTTTGATGAATTGAAGGATTCCACCGGATTCTGACGGTCTCTGTTTCATTGTGTTATTTTCTGATAAGTTGGTGAAATTCAGTTGCTTGATTTGGGGAGCCCATTTTACCTGCTTTCGCCAGTAGCCACAAGCCCGCAATCACCGTATGCACGTGGTCGTACTTCTTTTTTCTTGCATTTCTGGTTTGCAGCTGCAGTTCAATTCAATATTGAGTGAAGTGTTTGTTTCTTTTCATGAAACAACATTAGCAGATGAAGAGGCAGAATATTGTTCTTGGGATAGTGACGACGAGTACCAGAAATTCATCCAAAACATCAATCGATTCCTGACTTAACCTCCAAGGTATACTGACCACTTCTTCAACAATTTCCTTGTTTCAGAAAAAAATAAATTCCTTACTTAACCGGTTGTCGGAGGTGAATCTTCTTCTCTTCTGCTCACAGGTTGCGAGGCTTGGGCTGAGAAGTTAATTTAGCTGCTCTTTTTGACGTGATGGTGCGGTTCAGAGACAGTAATGGAGGAGGCCTCGCTCGGGACGGTGGAGGAGCCACTGCTGGTGAGCGCAATCAGAGGGAAAAAGGTCGAGGGGGCACCAATCTGGCTCCTGAGGCAAGCCGGGGAGGTACATGAAGGCAAGTCCACTTCCATTTTGTGACAGTCTTCTATGTTGGTCTGCTAAGTAAGCATTTCTGTAATTAACATTCCAGTGCGTATCTCGAAGGAATGATCTAAATTGGTTAGTAATATTATATAATAGTAGTCTCCAAAACCGATTGATAATGTATTTTAGAAATGGAGGAATTAACCAATATTCTTCATAGTAGGGAACATAAATGCTAAATGTTTGCCGAGTGCTGTGATATGTGTCACTTCATGATCTGTTATATAACGTGCTTTCGAACCGGGCCTTATTGCTTAGGAATATCTCCCACATGGTATTCGCTGCAAGTTTTAATATTAGATTACAGATATCATATTGTACCCAGAAGTTGCCTTCACATGAGATACAAAGTCTGATTTTATTCTTGACCCAAGAAAATGATGGTTTTTGATGCTGAGTCGCTTAGATAGTTCATAGTTTGGGACGCCGGAAATACTACAGGTTTTAAATTTCTTCCGTTCTGGTTTCGAACTATCATTAGTTTCACCTTGTATGTGTCTGATGTTGTGGGAGAATGTTGTGTTAGTGCGGCTGTGAAATTGGGATTGTCTTAAGAGGTTATTATTTTATTTGAGAGATGGGATGCTAACCTTGGGTTCTGTACTGTTTGTGTTTGATGGTTAAGTGTCTGGTGAGGTTTGTGTGGAAGTTTAGTCTGTATGGGGTTTTCCTGCTTTTTAAATGCTTCCATCCCTGTGAAACGATCATAGTCTATTTTGTGGGTTGATGAGTTTATCACATCAATATGTAGTGTCGACAAATACTATATGTTCCCTTACCATCTCCTTGGCCTCTTCCTCCCCCCTTGGCCTTCTCCTTCTGATGAATCATTTTACCTAGATTTGTCACTACTTGCTAATCGTTGCTCCAACCGTTGAGTTTGCGCTGTGGATTTCTTTTCCTAGCATCAACACATGTAAAACAGGGGAGATTTAGATCCAACACATCAGCGAAGTGGCGCCCTTGCTGGTGAATTTTGGGCACCCCTATTTTGCTTGCCTATTCTTTTGTGTATGTATGCCAGCAAACTGATTGTTTTATTTTCTAGGCACAATAATACGTCCAGGTCTCGTAGAACACCTAACACTGGTAAGTACTCCTAATATGCAAGTGGTTATGCTGATGTTGATGAATCGATTGGAATTTTGAGACTTGTATTATGTCTCTTTGGTATTTTCACTGTATTTTATTATTTGATCGCTGTATTATCTGGACAAATTACGAATATGCCTACTACTGTATCATAATTACTTATTGCCTACTCTATCGACCTTTGCAAAGATTGCTACTGTTTTGTTGTCTAAACCACTGGCTATCAATATTTCGTAAAGTGTTGTGTATCTAATCGTCCTCTAATAAGCTCATCAGTTAAGTTCAAGTTAACACAATTACACTCCCATACATGTATACAATGATAATGACCTGTTGTACATTCTGATTGCTTGGGTATTCATTCTCTGGTGCTCATAGTCTAATGGATGGTATGATCACAGCTTAGTATGTTCTGTTCTATTTTTGAACTGAATTATCTCGACCTTTTATCTAGGATTGTGTATTGGTCTAGGGATTGCATATTAGGATATTGAGGATGGGATTTTCACAAATTGCTACAGTCCAATTATTTTCTTCCCTTCTACCCTGCTACACGCCAGATCATATGTTATAATGGTGTTTGCTGCTGGAGGCACATCCCGATTCTTCGGTAAGCCACAGCTAGCTAGCCTCAGTTTGTTCCCGTCTGTCATGTCTTTTCTTTGCGTTCCGCTTATGTTTGGTTATGTTTGCTTTCCAGATAGGGCCGAGTGCATCTGCCTCATTCACAAGATAAACGACGCTCCTACCCCCTCCTCTGTTTTCTACCTGCTTGAACATATCATCAATCTTGCTTGTATAACTTGTGGATGGTAGGCCTGGGGCACTGTCGAATTCCTTCCTTAGCGCAACTGCTGTTCAGGTATGTCGGCTCAAGTCATATGATCTTGCAAAGCTTGTCAAGCATATTCCAGCAAATAGAGGAGGGTGAATCTTATCCTTCGGATGACTGCTCATTTTTTGTTTTACGTACTTTCTCAGTCCAAGTTTTTGTTCTCTTCGTCCCACGCTTTTTGTTGTCTTTTTTTGAGCTTTCACTACTTGTTTTTCTCTTGTTTTGGTCTTTCTTAATATTGCCCATGTCATTGTTTTTGGAACGATTATATATCCAGGTATGGACTTGAAGTTTAATGCCACACCTGCTCCAGGAGAGCAGACAACCTTCAAGTGGGTCATTGATCATGGGTGTAAAATGGTATGGTTACTGTTGGAGACTTGTTCTCAAATGCTATGAATCAAGAACAAGGCAACATAAAATGTTAAATGTCAAAGCCCTTCGTCCTTCGGGTCATTATTTCCCTTCGGAAATAATGAATCTAGGACGAAGGTTATGAAAGACATGCCTTCATGACCATGATGAGAAGTGAAGAACATTCATACAAAGTACAGAAAGTAATATGATCTTTTATAAACATTATTATTAATCTATTTCCATTTATCTTATTTGTATAGACAATATTAAATTACAAATGTACCTTCGGCTTGAAGGAGTGAAAATACAAGTGTGACGCCAAAAGCGAATGCCAAGTCAGCGTGAACAGTACGGGAGTACTGTTCATCTATTTATAGGCACGGGACACAGCCCGTGTAAAATTACATTAGTGCCCTTTATATTTGTCAACAACTCTACAGTAATTCTTCAGGGTCTGATTCGACTTTTCATCTTTAAGTCGGTTCCCCTTTTCTACTGTCATGCTGAAGCTTATCTACGCATAGCTTCGTAATGATCTTGTCCTTCGTCACAATCGTCTTCCGTCCCACTCAAGCTTCGTCTTGACCATAACCGTATATACTCGTAATCCAATTCCGAAGATACCTGCTCACACATTTCACTTAGAAAACATTGTTAAATCATGTTTTTGAGGACCTTCGGAAGCCGAAGGCCCCCAACAGTAGCCCCTCACAATATTAATTTGCTGTACTGATAAATTCATATTGCGGTATGGACGAAGGCCTTAAGCCGAAGGTCCGAAAAAACACCTTCCCTTTGCTAGAATAGCAATCAGTCTTTGACAAGCGGGACCCTCCAGTTTTCAACGCTCTGGGCGTATAAATAAGAGCTCATCCCGAGTTATTTGGTACGCTCTCTTGCCAACCGTTTTTACTCACCCAACCTTTGGCCTACACGCAACAACACTTGCTTGGCCTTTTAGATTTTAAAGCTTCGGTTTAGAGAGCGCTTTTCAGCGTTTGCAAAGATGTATGAAGGTAAAAAAGTCGTTGGTGATTCGGGTGATTCGAAGCTAAGTCTTTCTGAGGAGATGCATCTGGGTTTTCTTCAATCAATGTCGAAGACTAATACAGAGAAGATTACTAAAGAAATCTTGGAGGGTTTATCTGAAGATACTGGCGACAGTGACAGCTATGATGTGGATAGTGGAGGTGAAGACTCCGAAGATCGACCCTGGCGACCAAGCCATGCGGTTTTCGGCAAATCAAGTATTAAAGAAAATCATCTTGTCAACATGAGGGGAAGATATTTCCGGGACTTGTCCGTTGTGAGGGCCGACGAAGGAGAGAAGACTTGTCCAACTCCTGAGGAAAATGAAGTCGTAATATTTCGAAGCTTCTTGAAAGCTGGACTACGATTTCCCCTGAGCAGCTTTGTTGTAGAGGTGCTGAAGATATTTGAAATCTACCTTCACCAGCTTACCCCCGAAGCAATCATAAGGATGAATATCTTCGTGTGGGCCGTTAGAAGCCAAGGCCTGGAACCTGATGCGAAAAGTTTCTGCAACATACACGAATTGATATACGAGACAAAACCCTAGGGTAAGGAACAGTATCACAACAATTTTGGGTGCTACAGCTTCGGCTCCCGGTCTGGGTCAAGCTGCCCAGTGCCGACCTTTCGAAAGAGGTGGCCTGGCGATTGGATGACGGAATGGTTTTACGTGAAGAATGACTTGATATCACGAGAGGATATAAAGAAGATCATTATGCGTCCTATCTAGCAACGCTTCGGCCTGCGGAGACCGAAGGTGGAAATGAATGAATTAGCCGAAGAATGCCAGAGAGCCTTTGGAGTTGTTTGCTCTTTTATTGGGACGAGGGACTTGGTTCAAGAACATATTGCCTTCAGAGTATGGCCGCTTGCGGAAAAATGGGAAATGCCGCAAGAGACCATAAAAGAGACTGACGAAGGTGGACTAGTCAGGCTGAAGTACACATTTAAGTTTGGAGATAAATTCGTTGAGCCTGATGATGACTGGCTAAAAAGCATTGAAACTGTAAGTGATGAACTGCTTGGAGTATATTCAAAGGCCGAAGACACTGCATTGTCAGCAGCCTTTGGAGGTCGAAAAAAGAAAAAACTGAACCGAGTATTTGACGCAATTGGGTTCGTGTACCCCGACTACCATTATCCAGTGCGGGGTCAAAAAAGAAAGAAAACTTCTTCTGTGAAAGAACCTGCTTCAGCCGCTCCTAGTGAGCCAGTGCCGAAGAGAAAAAAGGTAAAGGTTCTCACACACCGGCCACGTTACATTGAACTGGCCACAGTGCCTGAGTTCACCGGTGAGACCTCTTCGGCCACCGAAGCGAAAGAACGGACCCTATTGTCAGAAGTCAAAGAGTTGGCCGAAGTGCCAACAACAGGAAAATTGGAAGAACCAAAAACTGTGCTGCCAGAAATCAAAGGGCTGGCCGAAGTGCCAGCAATAGAGAAGATGGAAGAACCAGGGACTGAAAAAACATCAGAGGTTTTAACTCCTTCAGCAAAGATTGAGGCAGGAAAAAGCCAAAAAGGTCCAACCGTAACCCCAAAAAGAAAAAGAATGGTTAATGTATTAGATGTTTTAGAGACAATTAAATCTTCGAGCATAACTTCAAAGAAAACTGTTGAAAGTTCTGAAGTGTCTACTGAAGCTATTGGTGCTGAAGTTTCGAAGCAACAATTTGAAACTGAAGCTGGGCCTTCAGAGGCAGCCAAGGTAAAACCTTTTGAAACCGAAGAAACGAACATTGCAGAGGCAACCGAAGAAATAAAATACCAGAACCAATTTTGGTTGAAGAAACTGACACTGGTGCCCCCGAAGCACCTTCCAAAATATGCGATTATATTGTGCGGCACGCTTCAGGGAAAAAATTATCCGAAGAAGAAATTTTTGAAGCTAATCACTATGCCAGAGAGTTGAAATATCCGAAGGGGGCACTTGTGTTCAATGGGACAGACGAAGATGACTTCCTATACTGCCTCCTGGACAACAAAGAATTTTCCGTCTGCCGGGAGATGGGTAGAAGCATGGGGTTTCCAAAGCTTGAAGCTGGGTTATGCGCTATGACGAAGGAGGATCTTGCGGATAGCCTTGCATATAATAGCCTTAAGGTATGAGAACTGTGCGTTTAGAAATTTTATAATTTGCAACTCATTCTTTTATTCTTATTCTAACTCTTTTACATACAGGGTTTAATACTAAGCAACGCGTTAAGGGTGCAAAAGAATGCCGAAGACGAGAGCTATGAAATTGCTTTCAACAACCTACGATCAGAGGTTATTAAACTGAGAAACGAAGCTCTGGAAAAGGATAAAATTCTGGTTACATTGGTGGACAAGATAAAAGAAGACGAAGCTGCCTCAAAGGCCCAAGCTGAAGCCCAAAGGCGGGAAATTAAAGATCTCCAGAAACAGCTGGCTAGAGCTAAAGAAGAACGTATACTTGAAGAGACAAAACGAGAGCTTAGTGATCAATGGGCCGATCATTTGGAAATAAATGTTAAAGAGCTTCGTGCATCCCAGAGAAAATGCTATGTTGAATCCATAGAATGTGTTAAGAAGATAAAATCCAGCTTCGCCAGCGTTGGCGCATTTTCTAGCGAAGAGAATTTCTCAAGGGGCAATCCTGAAGGTCCGATTAAATGGATCAGTCACGAAGCTGAAGCCTTCGAGGAAATTCTGAATGGCCGGAGTGACATATGTTCTTTTTTAGGTGCTAGAGGAATTGCTACTGTTTTGGAGAAAAAAGGTTGTGAGCATGTAAAATCCTTAGCGCAGTCCGAAGCTACCTTGTCCTCCGAAGACATTAAAGACCCCTCAGCCGAAGCAAGCATGGTCGGCGGAAAATTTTTCACTGACATCTGGGACAACGACGGCCGAGAAATGGCGCAAGAGATTATTCAAAAGAGTGAAAAAGGCATCCACGATGCTAGAAAGGTAGCAGAAGTTGCCGATAAAAGTACAGAGCCCGAAGGGCAAATAGGTATTAATTAGTGGTTTTTTATTATATTGTAATTTTTAATTCCAGACGTTGTTCGTGGTTTGCAATAGTAATATAGCCGTATCTTCTCTTTCCTCAGAACCTGCTGAGGCATCTCCGGGCCCCCACCCGAAGGGGGACGATGAAATTAGAAAAATGGCCGAAGCCATTATGGACAAGGTTGTCGACCAGCTATTGAATGAAGCTGCAGAAATAGTGCTTAAGGAGGATTGAATGCTATTGTAGAAACATTTGGAACGTAACATGTGTAATATATTGTAACTTTGAATGTAATATATAATCTATTTATAGTTTAATTCTTTACGATGCATGGAATTTTGCATACATACCATTTTTTGAGCCTTCAGCGAAAAAACACCTTCCCTTCTTTTCATGCTTCGTGAAGAAAATCTTTTCTATATCTCAAGAATTTGCTTACTTCTCTGATGAAGAATATTCAAGCTTCGTGCAATATTCTCCGAAGCTATAAAAAAGTTTTGTGTTGCTTCTCTAATGAAGCTGCACTTCGTGTCGATTTATCTTGTGCCTTAGCGCGATTTTCTCTTTTCCGAAATATTCTCCGAAGATCAACACTGTATCTCTTTTCCAAAAGGCTTTGTGTTCCTCATGTAGTATGCTGTATGATGCTTATGTTATGCGAAATGATGTGATGATGCTATGTTATGCAAAATGATATTTGTGCCACAAATACATATCCCTGTAATAAAGCACACACACTTTTTATATCAGCGCTGACTTTTCGCTGTAAGCCTCCCTTAGGAGCTTCTTCGCCTTTTACTTTCAGTGGAATCAGCGTTTATTTTTCGCTGTAAGCCTCCCTTAGGAGCTTCTTCGCCTTTTACTTTCAGCGGAATCAGCGTTTATTTTTCGCTGTAAGCCTCCCTTAGGAGCTTCTTCGCCTTTTACTTTCAGCGGAATCAACGTTTATTTTTCGCTGTAGGTTTAGAAAACTTACACTGCACTCCCTTAGGAACGACTTTTTACTGTTTCGAACGATTTGTACTGTGTCCGTTAAATCAAATTTTTGATAATACAAAGGTCCTTCAAGCCACCATAAATTTGTATGCTTCGGCAACTCAAGCCTATGGAAAAGACATATTTTTATTATGGTAAAAGACGAAAGTGTTATAAGAAATTGAAATTCGATAAAAGACACTTAAACTCTTCATAATTGTTCCTTATTAACAAAAAGGTAATACTGAATGTAAAGATGCGAAAGAACTGCTGTTGAGGTAGGATATTTGTCAATAAATGTGCTTCGACTCTGGCACAGTACTATTGACTGTGCGAGCTTCAGACTCCTCTCTAAAATCCCTCTGAAGGTGATTGTGCTGACTCCCTTCTGGCTGTTGCCCTCGCTGGGTCGGTGGTGGTGGTGGAGGCTGCTGCCAAGATGCTTGGGGTTGGCTCGCCGAAGCAACAGAAGCTGCAGAGTGGTTGCCTACGTATTCTGGAATATAAGGCGAGTGATACGAAGCAGTATGCATGACCTGCTTCGGCTGACTTTGTTGCGCTGCTGCTTCTGCTATTTCCTTCTGTTTTTGGATGGTAACGTGGCACATCCTGGTGGTATGGCCCTTGTCTTCACCACAGAATAGACAGTGAATTTTTCTTGGCTGGTCTCCAAACCTTCCCCCGAAGCCCCTGGCGTCTCTGCCCCTTGGCGCTGGCGGCCGAAAAGAACTTTGCTGCTGGCCCGAAGCTTGTGAAGAGTATTATGGCCTTTGCTGCTGACTCCCTCGATCATCAGTTTGAGCAGAGTTATGAATTGACCTAACGTGCCTCGGGTGAAATCTTCCTCCGAAGCCCCTGGTCATTTCAGAGAACCTGAATGCTTCCTCCCTTCTTTGGCGGAAGTTGTTGTCAGCTCGAATGTATTCATCCATCTTCTGGAGCAGCTTCTCCAACGTTTGTGGTGGCTTCCTGGCAAAGTACTGCGCTGAAGGTCCCGGCCGAAGCCCTTTAATCATGGCCTCAATGACAATTTCATTGGGCACTGTTGGCGCTTGTGCCCTCAGACGCAGAAACCTTCGGACGTACGCCTGGAGGTATTCTTCGTGGTCCTGGGTACACTGAAATAAAGCTTGAGCAGTGACTGGCTTCGTCTGAAACCCTTGGAAGCTAGTTATCAGCATATCCTTCAACTTCTGCCAAGAAGTGATTGTCCCTGGCCGAAGAGAGGAGTACCAGGTCTGAGCAACGCTCTTGACAGCCATGACAAAATATTTTGCCATGACTGCAGTATTGCCACCATATGAAGATATGGTTGCCTCATAGCTCATCAAGAATTGCTTCGAGTCTGTATGACCGTCATACATGGGGAGCTGGGGTGGCTTGTAAGACTGGGGCCATGGTGTAGCCTACAATTCTGTTGAGAGGGGAGAAGTGAGAGCACCTAGAGGGGGGGTGAATAGGTGATCCTGTAACACTTCAAAAACTTAAGCCACAAAACTTGGTTAAGTGTTAGCACAATAATTTCCAAGTGGCTTAAAGAGGAATCCTCAACAAAACACAATAACCAACAAAGATCAATCACAGAGATGGCACGGTGGTTATCCCGTGGTTCGGCCAAGACCAACGCTTGCCTACTCCACGTTGTGGCGTCCCAACGGACGAGGGTTGCAATCAACCCCTCTCAAGCGGTCCAAAGACCTACTCGAATACCACGGTGTTTTGTTTGCTTTTCCTCACTCCCGTTTGCGAGGAATCTCCACAACTTGGAGCCTCTTGCCCTTACACTTGAAATTCACAAAGAACACGGAGCAAGGGAGGGATTAGCAACGCACACAAGACACAAGAATCAGAGTGTCAACACGCACACAAGTCGCAACAAGAGCTCGCAACACAACTCAATGAGTTCACAACTCCAGTAGAGCTCTATATGCTATCACAATGAAACGAATGCGCGAAATCGATGTCTTGGTGCTTAGAAATGTTGTAGGAATGCTTGATATTCTCCTCCATGCGCCTAGGGGTCCCTTTTATACCCCCAAGGCAGCTAGGAGCCGTTGGGAGCAATCTTGGAAGGCTGATCTTGCCTTCTGTCGACTGGCGCACCGGACAGTCCGGTGCACACCGGACACTGTCCGGTGCCCGATTTCCTTCCTTAAATAGCGAAGCCGACCGTTGGCAGCCTGAGAGCCGTTGGCGCACCGGACATGTCCGGTGCACACCAGACAGTCCGGTGCCATCTTCTAGCCGTTGGCTCGGCCACGTGTCCCGCGCAGATTGCGCGGCCGATCGTTGGCTCGGCCGACCGTTGGCTCACCGGACAGTCCGGTGCACACCGGACAGTCCGGTGCACACCGGACAGTCCGGTGAATTTTAGCCGTACGCCGTTGATGGTTTCCCGAGAGCAGCCACTTTGCCCAAGCCAGCCTGGCGCACCGGACACTGTCCGGTGCACCACCGGACAGTCCGGTGCTCCCAGACTCAGCAGAGTCTTGGCTGCTCGAGCCAAGACATTTCCAATTGGATTTTTCCTGTTTCCAGCACTTAGACACAATACATTAGTCCATAAAATAATGTACTAAGTCTGAGAAACATACCTTTATTCTTGATTTGTACTTTGACCACCTTTTTACACTTAGGCACTTGTGTTGGACACTAAATCACCAAAACACTTAGAAATGGCCCAAGGGCACATTTCCCTTTCAATCTCCCCCTTTTTGGTGTTTTATGCCAACACAACATAAAGCAAGTAGAACAAGTACAAAATCAAATCAAATAAGAACTCAAAATTGTTTTGATTCAATTTTGACATATATGGATCACTCTATGCCACCACTTGGTTTGTTTTTGCAAATCAAACTCAAATTCCTATCTTTAAGTCAAAACCACTTGTAGAGACATAAAGAGAGGTTTTCCAAAGAAATTTGATCAAGGATTTCAAAAACTCCCCCTTTTTCCCATAATCAACACTTCTCCCCACAAGAGGCCAACTTTTGACATAAGAGACAATAAAAGAGTTTTGACAAACCAAAAGCTCTAATCTACTATTTTCAAAATTTCTCAAGTGGTAGCTGATCCATTTATTTCTTTGGCCTTTATTTTCTCCCCTTTGGCATCAAGCACCAAAACGGGATCAATCTTGGCCCTTTAACCCCATTGCCTCACCAAAATCATCAAAAGAGAACACAAAGGCAATAAGAGTATAAAGATGAACTTGGAAAAGTTACTCTTTTCATCGGAGTGCAGTGGAAGTCTTGCATGGTCCAAGTCCACCTTTTCCCTTTCAATTCTCCTTGGAGACTAAAACAACCAAACTCAAGTACATGGTTAGTCTCAAAGGGTCAAGTTGTAGCACAGCTCCCCCTAAATATGTGCATCACTTGCAAACAGGACTTGTGAGGTCCAGGGAGTGTTTGTACAACTTGAGCACCGCAATAAGCAACAACATGCAGAATGAACATGATCAAAGGCATAAACACATGTATGCTACATTTCAATCTAAGTTCCGCGAATCTAAGATATTGAGCTCACTACGCAGCCTGCAAAAGGTCTTCTCATCTAGAGGCTTGGTAAAGATATCGGCTAGCTGGTTTTCGGTGCTAACATGAAACACTTCGATATCTCCCTTTTGCTGGTGGTCTCTCAAAAAGTGATGCCGGATGTCAATGTGCTTTGTGCGGCTGTGCTCAACAGGATTTTCCGCTATTCGGATAGCACTCTCATTGTCACATAGGAGTGGGACTTTGCTCAGATTGTAGCCAAAGTCCCGGAGGGTTTGCCTCATCCAGAGCAGTTGCGCGCAACACTGTCCTGCGGCAATGTACTCGGCCTCAGCGGTGGATAGGGCAATAGAGGTTTGTTTCTTAGAGTTCCATGACACCAGGGACCTTCCTAAGAATTGGCACGTCCCCAATGTACTCTTCCTATCGACCTTACATCCAGCATAGTCAGAATCTGAGTACCCAATCAAGTCAAAGTTAGACCCCTTTGGATACCAGATCCCGAAGCAAGGCGTAGCGACTAAATATCGAAGAATTCGCTTCACAGCCACTAAGTGACACTCCTTAGGATCAGATTGAAATCTAGCACACATGCATACGCTAAGCATAATATCCGGTCTACTAGCACATAAATAAAGCAAAGAACCTATCATGGACCGGTATGCTTTTTGATCAACGGACTTACCTCCTTTGTTGAGGTCGGTGTGTCCATCAGTTCCCATCGGCGTCTTTGCGGGCTTGGCGTCCTTCATCCCAAACCGCTTTAGCAAGTCTTGCGTGTACTTCGTTTGGGAGATGAAAGTGCCATCCTTGAGTTGCTTCACTTGGAACCCAAGGAAGTAGTTCAACTCGCCCATCATCGACATCTCGAATTTCTGCATCATCACCCTGCTAAACTCTTCACAAGACTTTTGATTAGTAGAACCAAATATTATGTCATCGACATAAATTTGGCATACAAAAAGATCACCATCGCAAGTCTTAGTAAAAAGAGTTGGATCGGCTTTCCCGACCTTGAAAGCATTAGCAATTAAAAAGTCTCTAAGGCATTCATACCATGCTCTTGGGGCTTGCTTAAGTCCATAGAGCGCCTTAGAGAGCTTACACACATGGTCGGGGTACCGTTCATCCTCGAAGCCAGGGGGTTGCTCTACGTACACCTCCTCCTTGATCGGCCCGTTGAGGAAAGCGCTCTTCACATCCATTTGGTACAACCTGAAGGAATGGTGAGCAGCATATGCTAGCAAGATACGAATTGATTCTAGCCTAGCCACGGGAGCAAAAGTCTCCTCAAAGTCCAAACCTGCGACTTGGGCATAACCTTTTGCCACAAGCCGAGCCTTGTTCCTTGTCACCACCCCATGCTCGTCCTGTTTGTTGCGGAACACCCACTTGGTTCCCACAACGTTTTGCTTGGGGCGAGGCACCAGTGTCCAAACTTCATTGCGCTTGAAATTGTTGAGTTCCTCCTGCATGGCCAACACCCAGTCCGGATCTAGCAAGGCCTCTTCTACCCTGAAAGGCTCAATAGAAGAGACAAAAGAGTAATGCTCACAAAAATTAACTAATCTTGAACGAGTAGTTACTCCCTTGCTAATATCACCCAATATCTGGTCGACGGGATGATCCCTTTGAATCGTCGCTCGAACTTGGGTTGGAGGTGCCTGAGGTGCTTCTTCCACTTCAACTTGAACATCCTGTAATCCCCCTTGATCATGCGCCTCCACTTGAGGTACCTGTTCGTCATCTTGGGTTGGGGGATGCACCATAGTTGAGGAAGACGGTTGATCTTGCTCCAAATGTTCCTGAGGCCGTACATCTCCAATCGCCATGGTGCGTATCGCGGCCGTTGGAACGTCTTCTTCATCTACATCATCAAGATCAACAACTTGCTCTCTTGGAGAGTCATTAGTCTCATCAAATACAACGTCGCTAGAGACTTCAACCAAACCCGATGATTTGTTGAAGACCTTATATGCCTTTGTATTTGAATCATAACCTAATAAAAACCCTTCTACGGCTTTGGGAGCAAATTTGGAATTCCTACCCTTCTTCACTAGAATGTAGCATTTACTCCCAAATACACGAAAGTACGATACATTGGGTTTGTTACTAGTCAGCAGCTCATATGAAGTCTTCTTGAGGAGGCGGTGAAGGTAGACCCTGTTGATGGCGTGGCAAGCCGTGTTCACGGCTTCCGACCAAAAGCACTCGGGGGTCTTGAACTCTCCAAGCATAGTCCTCGCCATATCTATGAGTGTCCTGTTCTTCCTCTCTACCACACCATTTTGCTGAGGTGTGTAGGGAGCGGAGAACTCGTGCTTGATCCCCTCCTCCTCAAGGAACTCCTCCACTTGAAGGTTCTTGAATTCGGACCCGTTGTCGCTCCTTATCTTCTTCACCTTGAGCTCAAACTCATTTTGAACTCTCCTTAGGAAGCGCTTGAGGGTCCCTTGGGTTTCAGACTTATCCTGCAAAAAGAACACCCAAGTAAAGCGGGAAAAGTCATCAACAATAACTAGACCATACTTACTTCCTCCTATGCTCAGATAGGCGATGGATCCGAAGAGGTCCATATGTAGCAGCTCCAGAGGTCTTGACGTGGTCATCACATTCTTGCTGTGATGTGCTCCTCCCACTTGTTTACCTACTTGACAAGCTGCACAAGGTCTATCTTTTTCGAAATGAACATTGGTTAGACCTATCACGTGTTCTCCCTTTAGAAGCTTGTGGAGGTTCTTCATCCCCACATGTGCTAAGCGGCGATGCCACAACCAGCCCATGCAAGTCTTAGCCATTAAGCATGCATCTAGACCGGTCTCTTCTTTTGCAAAATCAACTAAGTAAAGTTTGCCGTCTAGTACACCCTTAAAAGCTAGTGAACCATCACATCTTCTAAAGACAGACACATCTACATTTGTAAATAAACAGTTATATCCCATATTACATAATTAACTAACAGATAGTAAATTATATCCAAGACTCTCCACTAAAAACACATTAGAGATAGAATGCTCATTTGATATTGCAATCTTGCCTAAACCTTTCACCTTGCCTTGGTTCCCATCACCGAATATGATTGAATCTTGGGAATCCATATTCTTGACGTAGGAGGTGAACATCTTCTTCTCCCCCGTCATATGGTTTGTGCATCCGCTGTCGATAATCCAGCTTGAACCCCCGGATGCATAAACCTGCAAGGCAAATTTAGGCTTGGGTCTTAGGTACCCAACTCTTGTTGGGTCCTACAAGGTTAGTCACAATTTCCTTAGGGATCCAAATGCAAGTTTTATCGCCCTTGCATTTTGCCCCTAACTTCCTAGCAACTATTTTCCTATCCTTTCTACAAATAGCAAAGGAAGCATTTAAAGCATGATAAATTGTAGAGGGACCATTCATAACTTTTCTAGGAACATGATGAATATTTTTCCTAGGCACATGATGAACATTTTTCCTAGGCATATTTCTACCATGCATATAGGAAGAGCTGGGGGCAAACATAGCATAAGAGTCATAGGCATGCGAGTCAAAAGCATTACAATTCCTATGAGACTATCTTCTATCATTGTACATAAAAGCATGGTTCTTTTTAGTACTACTTGCCATAGGGGCCTTCCCTTTCTCCTTGGCGGAGATGGGAGCCTTATGGCTTGTTAAGTCCTTGGCTTCCCTCTTGAAGCCAAGTCCATCCTTAATTGAGGGGTGTCTACCAATCGTGTAGGCATCCCTTGCAAATTTTAGCTTATCGAAATCACTTTTGCTAGTCTTAAGTTGGGCATTAAGACTAGCTACTTCATCATTTAATCTCGAAATTGAAACTAGGTGTCCATTACAGGCATTAATATCAAAATCCTTACACCTAGTGCAAATCATAACATGTTCTACACAAGAATTAGATTTATTAGCTACTTCTAGTTTAGCATTTAAATCATTATTAAAACTTTTTAACGTAGCTATAGTTTCATGACAAGAAGATAATTCACTAGAGAGCATTTCATTTCTTTTAACTTCTAAAGCATAGGATTTTTGTGCCTCTACTAATTTGTCATGTTCATCATACAACAAATCCTCTTGTTTTTCTAAAAGCCTATCCTTTTCATTCAAGGCATCAATCAATTCATTGATTTTATCAATTTTATTTCTATCCAATCCCTTGAACAAGCTAGAGTAATCTATTTCCTCATCACTAGATTCGTCTTCACTTGAAGAAGCATAAGTAGAGTCTTGAGTACATACCTTCTTATCCCTTGCCATAAGGCATGTGTGACGCTCGTTGGGGAAGAGGGATGACTTGTTGAAGGCGGTGGCGGCGAGTCCTTCATTGTCAGAGTCGGACGAGGAGCAATCTGAATCCCACTCCTTGCCAAGATGTGCCTCGCCCTTTGTCTTCTTATAGTTCTTCTTTTTCTCCCTCTTGTTCCCTTGATCCTGATCACTGTCATTGTCGGGACAGTTAGCAATAAAGTGACCAAGCTTACCGCATTTGAAGCATGAGCGCTTCCCCTTGGCTTTGGTCTTGCTTGGCTGTCCCTTGCGACCTTTAAGCGCCGTCTTGAATCTTTTGATGATGAGGGCCATCTCTTCATCATTAAGTCCGGCCGCCTCAATCTGTGCCACCTTGCTAGGTAGCGCCTCCTTGCTTCTTGTTGCCTTGAGAGCAAGGGGTTGCAGCTCGTTGATCGAACCATTCAAGGCGTCGTCCACGTACCTCGCCTCCTTGATCATCATTCACCCGCTAACGAATTCTCCGAGGACTTCTTCGGGCGACATTTTGGTGTACCTGGGATTCTCACGAATATTATTCACCAAATGAGGATCAAGAACGGTAAAGGACCTTAGCATCAGTCGGACGACATCGTGGTCCGTCCATCGCGTGCTTCCGTAGCTCCTTATTTTGTTGATAAGGGTCTTGAGCCGGTTGTATGTTTGAGTTGGCTCCTCGCCCCTTATCATCGCGAACCTTCCAAGATCGCCCTCCACCAACTCCATTTTGGTGAGCAAGGTGACGTCGTTTCCCTCATGAGAGATCTTGAGGGTGTCCCAGATCTGCTTGGCATTGTCCAAGCCGCTCACCTTGTGATACTCGTCCCTGCATAAAGAGGCTAGCAACACAGTAGTAGCTTGTGCATTTTTATGAATCTGTTCATTAATAAACACAGGGCTATCCGAGCTATCAAATTTCATTCCACTTTCCACAATCTCCCAAATGCTTGGATGGAGAGAAAACAGGTGAGTACGCATTTTGTGGCTCCAAAATCCGTAGTCCTCTCCATCAAAGTGAGGGGGCTTGCCAAGTGGAATGGGGAGCAATTGAGCATTTGAGCTATGCGGAATGCGCGAATAATCGAAAGAAAAGTTTGAGTTAACCGTCTTTCGTCTGTCGTAGTCGTCGTTGTCCTTTTGGGAGGAGGAAGATTCGTCACTGTCGTAGTAGACAATTTCCTTGATGCGCCTTGTCTTCTTCTTCCTCCCGTCTTTTCTTTTGTGGCCCGAGCCTGAGTCGGTGGACCTGTCATCATTGGGCTCGTTGACGAAGGACTCCTTCTCCTTGTCGTTGATCACCATCCCCTTGCCCTTAGGATCCATCTCTTCGGGCGGTTAGTCCCTTTCTTGAAGAGAACGGCTCTGATACCAATTGAGAGCACCTAGAGGGGGGGGGGGGGTGAATAGGTGATCCTGTAACACTTCAAAAACTTAAGCCACAAAACTTGGTTAAGTGTTAGCACAATAATTTCCAAGTGGCTTAAAGAGGAATCCTCAACAAAACACAATAACCAACAAAGATCAATCACAGAGATGGCACGGTGGTTATCCCGTGGTTCGGCCAAGACCAACGCTTGCCTACTCCACGTTGTGGCGTCCCAACGGACGAGGGTTGCAATCAACCCCTCTCAAGCGGTCCAAAGACCTACTTGAATACCACGGTGTTTTGTTTGCTTTTTCTCACTCCCGTTTGCGAGGAATCTCCACAACTTGGAGCCTCTCGCCCTTACACTTGAAATTCACAAAGAACACGGAGCAAGGGAGGGATTAGCAACGCACACAAGACACAAGAATCAGAGTGTCAACACGCACACAAGTCGCAACAAGAGCTCGCAACACAACTCAATGAGTTCACAACTCCACTAGAGCTCTATATGCTATCACAATGAAACGAATGCGCGAAATCGATGTCTTGGTGCTTAGAAATGTTGTAGGAATGCTTGATATTCTCCTCCATGCGCCTAGGGGTCCCTTTTATACCCCCAAGGCAGCTAGGAGCCGTTGGGAGCAATCTTGGAAGGCTGATCTTGCCTTCTGTCGACTGGCGCACCGGACAGTCCGGTGCACACCGGACACTGTCCGGTGCCCGATTTCCTTCCTTAAATAGCGAAGCCGACCGTTGGCAGCCTGAGAGCCGTTGGCGCACCGGACATGTCCGGTGCACACCGGACAGTCTGGTGCCATCTTCTAGCCGTTGGCTCGGCCACGTGTCCCGCGCAGATTGCGCGGCCGACCGTTGGCCCGGCCGACCGTTGGCTCACCGGACAGTCCGGTGCACACCGGACAGTCCGGTGAATTTTAGCCGTACGCCGTTGATGGTTTCCCGAGAGCAGCCACTTTGCCCAAGCCAGCCTGGCGCACCGGACACTGTCCGGTGCACCACCGGACAGTCCGGTGCTCCCAGACTCAGCAGAGTCTTGGCTGCTCGAGCCAAGACATTTCCAATTGGATTTTTCCTGTTTCCAGCACTTAGACACAATACATTAGTCCATAAAATAATGTACTAAGTCTGAGAAACATACCTTTATTCTTGATTTGTACTTTGACCACCTTTTTACACTTAGGCACTTGTGTTGGACACTAAATCACCAAAACACTTAGAAATGGCCCAAGGGCACATTTCCCTTTCAAGAAGCATCATCGAAAGCAAAGTTTCCATGATGGAAATCTTCATACCAGTCGTCCTCATTGTGGAAGCCTTCCTGATGGAGCTCTCTGCGTGGAGACCTTCGGCTCTGATCATCTTGAACAAGATGACGAACCTCTTCAGAAGCTTCGTCTATCTGTCTCTGAAGGTCGGCTAGGCGAGCCATCTTCTCCTTCTTGCGCTGCACCTGTTGCTGAAGGATCTCCAGGTTTTGGATCTCTTGATCCAAGTCATCCTCCGGAGGTGTTGGACTAACAGCCTTCCTCTTCTGGCTTCGGGCCTCTCTGAGGGAAAGGACGTCCTGATTAGGGTCCAGCGGCTGTAGAGTGGCAGCCCCTGTTGCTAAAACTTTTTTCGGCGGCATGACGGGGTGATGCTTGCCGAAGATATTCAAAGCTCAAGAAATGGAAGTGAGTTCACCGGAGGTGGGCGCCAATGTTGGAGACTTGTTCTTAAATGCTATGAATCAAGAACAAGGCAACATAAAATGTTAAATGTCAAAGCCCTTCGTTCTTCGGGTCATTATTTCCCTTCGGAAATAATGAATCTAGGACGAAGGTTATGAAAGACATGCCTTCATGACCATGATGAGAAGTGAAGAACATTCATACAAAGTACAGAAAGTAATATGATCTTTTATAAACATTATTATTAGTCTATTTCCATTTATCTTATTTGTATAGACAATATTAAATTACAAATGTACCTTCGACTTGAAGGAGTGAAAATACAAGTGTGACGCCAAAAGCGAATGCCAAGTCAGCGTGAACAGTACGGGAGTACTATTCATCTATTTATAGGCATGGGACGCAGCCCGTGTAAAATTACATTAGTGCCCTTTATATTTGTCAACAACTCTACAGTAATTCTTCGGGGTCTGATTCGGCTTTTCATCTTTAAGTCGGTTCCCCTTTTCTACTGTCATGCCGAAGCTTATCTGCGCATAGCTTCGTAATGATCTTTTCCTTCGTCACAATCGTCTTCCGTCCCACTCAAGCTTCGTCTTGACCATAACCTTATATACTCGTAATCCAATTCCGAAGATACCTGCTCACACATTTCACTTAGAAAACATTGTTAAATCATGTTTTTGAGGACCTTCGGAAGCCGAAGGCCCCCAACAGTTACCATTGTTGATATTTTATATCTCTGGTTAAATTGCTTCCTTCGTACAACCATAACTATTCAATGTTTTCTTTGAGGGATAACTATTATATTGTTGATATGCTTTGCGATAATGAATTACCCTGGGCTGATACTTTCTATTATAGCACAAGTAGCTAGCCCATCTATAACAAGGACTTGTCCCCTGTTAGTAAATGAAAATGTTTCTCCCTAAGTCTGTAGATTGTATTATTCAGTCAAGCTGTTGCTCATTAGAGGCATGTTCTATATCCATAATGATGTCTGAGGTCCCATTGTATATGCACAAAGGCTTCCAGTGTATTTTTTCTACATTAGAATTTTTCAGAGATTGTAAATTGTATTAGTGAGACAAGCAGTCATGCATTAGGGGCCTGGTCCATGATACAATTATTTATAATGAGATAGAGATTTCATTGTACATGCAGCCACAAGGCTTCTTTTTATATTTTTTAACATGAGTGTACTGATGCAATGTCGTTCTGTTTTGTCATTTTATTTTTGTTATATCTTGGAGGTGTTGAGCTAGATCAATATTTTGCCATTGAATTTATGAGTGGCCTATATGTTCACTGTTTGCCCATTTCTTCAGTTAAGCTGAACGCAAACCGTCGAGATGGTCCTGGTCGAGGACCTCCATGGCACCTACGTTGGTGTGGGTTGTGCCGCCTCATCGCGACCGTCATCGATTGGGCCTTCGAGGTATAGGTTACTCTGCTGTTGCTTGGTGAATGCTTATATGCTTATATATGTTTTTATTCGTCTGTGCTGGTGAGGTTATTTTAATGAGCCGTTGACAAAGACAATGATGTGTCCCAGGAATAACATCTTCAATTTTTTTAGTAGTTAAAAGTTAGCTACTAGCTTGTGCTCTAAATTTGTGCTATTCTTAAATGAGCAAAGCATGTATGCACCATTTGACTTTTATTAATATGGTACAAATGGTATTTGCAGCTACTCTTGGGCTAAATCTTGATATTTTTCATTGTAGATACTGGCACTGCTCTAGACCGAGCCAGTGCTGAACAGCTGAAGATGTCATCCCCCATCCTTCCTCTTCCAAAACTTCATACACAGGAAAAGAAAAGGAAAAAAATACTATTTAGAAGCAAGGTCAGGTGATTGCTGCCTTATATCAGTTGAACCTACAAGAATGTTCTTTCCTTATTTCTTTTCTATATAATTCCGTGGATGGTAGGAAACGATGTATTTAAGTGTTAGTATCACAGTTAGGTATATTTCAAGGTGCCCGTAGACTGTATTTAGCTTAACATACCAGATGGGTCCTAATACTTGCATTGAAGTTATTGGGCACTCAGTTGCATGGTGTAATCTGTTCTAGCTGTTAATATTTTAAAGGAAGATCTTCCTTTTGTGATTAATACTTTGATTTGATAATGTTTGACCGTGTCTTGGATTATTGTTCCTTCTGTTGGTGGGGGTAAGGTAGCCTAAAACTACAGTGATAGTTATCATTCTGAGTTACACCATACTTAGCAACTATTTATATATCGAGTTATTTTCTCGCTGGTGCTAAGTAACAAATGTTTGATCTCATCATTTTTCTTGTTTTAACTAAACCACCCTAAATTTCAGTTATTAAACTTTGACTCTATAAGTTCACCCTAACCTGTAAAAGTTATTAGAGTTGTGTGTGCTTTCATTGAACTCTCTCCTTTTTACGCCAACTAAACTATATCTCTTTTGATTCTATATTTGGTTTACAAGGTTTGGTTGACATGAACAAACCTCCTGAAATGATATCTGGCAATATGAAGGTAGGTAGGTGGATTACTAGGGATTGTCTCAAAGTGCCTATTTGACGGGTCACATCAAACTGTCGTTGATGCTTATGTTTTTATGCAGCCATGTGTGTGTATTCTAAACTGTTTGTGAGGTTTGCATGGATGGTACATCCCCGAAATAATTGTAGCAGAAGGAAGCAGAATTACAGTAAACCATATCACAATCCTACGTCAATTGTTCTTGTTTTTTCCTGCCATTATATAGGGAATGAAACAAACTATGAGTAGGTCTTACCTAATTCTTAAATCCTGGCAGGGTCAGCAAACTCGTTTGAAAGAAAAGACCTGGAAAGGGAACTCTTGGCCAAGCTTTTGGTGTACTTGTGCACAACTCAAGAGCACTTGCTGAGCGAGAGGCATCTACTCTAAGGGTATGGTCCATATATTTTGCACATAACTGAACTTTTTTCAATAGTTGGTGACTTGGTTCCAAAGTCTCCATTGTCCATTTGTCTTCTTTGCTAGGTTCCAACATGTTCTATCTACCTTGGAGGATGCCATGACCGATGCGCCGAAAGCGACCAAGTTCTTGGGCCAAATATTTGCTAGAGTCGTACTGGAAGATGGGATCTCGCTGACGGAGGGAGGAGGGCTCCTGCAGGAGTGGGATGGCAAGGAAGAGCCAGCAGGACAACATGCCCTAGAGGACAGCCTCGCATCCGAGGATCTGGGGAGCATGCTAGAGTCCATCAGAGTGGAGAGGGCCAAATATCCACTGATGTGCTTTCAGTTCTCTATTGGACGTATCCACCGTTAGTTGAAGCAGATGACTCAGGCAAATGGTCGTGTTGGTGCCACCGCAGTCGTCTACTCAGCTGCCATCCTGGAGTACTTGACTGCCGAGGTTCTGGAGCTAGCTGGGAATGCTAGCAAGGATCTAAAGGTGAAGCGTATCACCCCTCGCCATTTGCATCTAGCCATTTGTGGAGACGAGGAGCTGGACACCCTCATCAAGGGCACCATCACAGGCGGAGGTGTCATACCGCACATTCACAAGTCCCTGATCAACAAGTCATCCAAGGAGTGAAGACTAGGGGATGTGCATCTTTAGTTTAAACTGGACTTCTGTGCGCTCCTGGGCGAGTCCTTGTTGTCCTATAGGTTTTAGTTGAGCTGTCAGGTTGGAGCTCCTCTGTGTAACGCTTGTCTGGTACTGCTTCATCAGTTATTTGGTTATGTTGAGTTGTTAACTTCAGGGGTGCAAACCTGGATGCTTATTTAGTTATGTGACTACTGCTATTCAGTTTATGTTGTGGTTTATTTTTATTTTTACATTTTTTTGTAGCTGCAATTATACTTATAATATGTTGTTGGTAGCCCTATGGGGTGCTGGGGGCTCAAATTTATCATCTAAAGCAAAGAATTACTATGCTATTCGGTTTATGTTGTGGTTTATTTTTATTTTTACATTTTTTGTAGCTACAGTTATACTTATAATATGCTGTTGGTAACCCTGTGGGGTGCTGAGGGCTCAGATTTATCATCTAAAGCAAAGAATTACTGAAGTATGTACCTGTAGCTTTTTGGTTCTTATTGAAAGGGAATTAGGCTTACACCTATTTTCTAATTGATTTTGGTGGTTGAATTGCCCAACACAAATAATTGGACTAACTAGTTTGCTCTAGTGTATAAGTTATACAGGTGCCAAAGGTTCACACTAAGCCAATAAAAAGACCAAGAAATGGGTTCAACAAAGAGAGCAAGGGATAACCGAAGGCTGCCCTGGTCTGGCGCACCGGACTGTCCGGTGTGCCACCGGACAGTGTCCGGTGCACCAGGGGACTTCAAGCCAAACTCTTCACCTTCGGGAAAATTCAGAGGCGCTCCGCTATAATTCACCGGACTGTCCGGTGTACACCGGACAGTGTCCGGTGCTCCAAGGAAGAGCGACTCTGAACTCGCTGGCTTCGGGAATTCGCTCCGCTATATTTCACCGGACATGTCCGGTGCACACCGGACTGTCCGGTGAGCCAGCGGAGCAACGACTACTTCGCGCCAACGGTCACCTGTAGAAGCAATTAATGCGTGCCAGAGCGCGCAGAAGTCATGCACGCGCGAAGTGGCACATCGGACACTCTACAGTACATGTCCGGTGTGCCACCGGACATCCAGGCGGGCCCAGCAGTCAGAGCTCCAACGGTCGGAACCCAACGGCCTGGTGACGTGGCTGGCGCACCGGACGCTGTCCGGTGTACACCGGACTGTCCGGTGCACCATGCGACAGACAGCCTCCACCAAACGGCTAGTTTGGGGGTTGGGGTTATAAATACCCCCAACCACCCCACATTCAAGTCATCCAAGCTTTCCACCTTCCAACTACTTACAAGAGCTAGGAATTCAATACAAGACACACCCAAGTGATCAAATCCTCTCCCAATTCCACAAAAGCTTTAGTGTTAAGTGAGAGTGATTTGTTGTGTTCTTTTGAGCTCTTGCGCTTGGATTGCTTTCTTCTTTCTCATTCTATTCTTGAGATCAATACTCACTTGTAACCGAGGCAAGAGACACCAATTGTGTGGTGGTCCTTGCGGGGAAGTTTTGTTCCCGGTTGATTTGAGAAGAGAAAGCTCACTCAGTCCGAGGGACCGTTTGAGAGAGGGAAGGGGTTGAAAAAGACCCGGCCTTTGTGGCCTCCTCAACGGGGAGTAGGTTTGCGAGAACCGAACCTCGGTAAAACAAATCCGCGTGTCACACTCTTTATTTCGCTTGCGATTTGTTTTGCACCCTCTCTCGCGGACTCGATTATATTTCTAACGCTAACCCGGCTTGTAGTTGTGATTAACTTTGTAAATTTCAGTTTCGCCCTATTCACCCCCCTCTAGGCGACTTTCAATTGGTATCAGAGCCCGGTGCTTCATTAGAGCCTAACCGCTCGAAGTAATGTCGGGAGATCACGCCAAGAGAGAGATGGAGACCGGCGACAAGCCCATCGGCGACAAGCCCACTACAAGTCACGGGAAGGCTTCATCGGAAGAGTCCCGCAACAAAAAGAAAGGGAAGGAAAAGAAATCCTCTTCCCACAAGTCGCATCGGAGTGGCGACAAGAAAAAGAAGATGAGGAAGGTGGTCTACTACGAGACCGATACTTCATCACCTTCCACCTCCGGCTCCGACGCGCCCTCCATAACTTCTAAGCGCCATGAGCGCAAGAAGTTTAGTAAGATCCCCTTACACTACCCTCGCATTTCTAGACATACTCCATTACTTTCCGTTCCATTAGGCAAACCGCCAACCTTTGACGGTGAAGATTATGCTAGGTGGAGTGATTTAATGAAATTTCATCTAACCTCACTCCACAAAAGTATATGGAATGTTGTTGAGTATGGAGCACAGGTACCATCCGTAGGGGATGAGGATTATGATGAGGACGAGGTGGCCCAAATCGAGCACTTCAACTCCCAAGCCACAACCATACTCCTCGCTTCTCTAAGTAGAGAGGAGTACAACAAGGTGCAAGGATTAAAGAGCGCCAAGGAAGTTTGGGACGTGCTCAAGACCGCGCACGAGGGAGACGAGCTAACCAAGATCACCAAGCGGGAAACGATCGAGGGGGAGCTCGGTCGCTTCCGGCTTCGCAAAGGGGAAGAGCCACAAGACATGTACAACCAGCTCAAAACCTTGGTGAACCAAGTGCGCAACCTCGGGAGCAAAAAGTGGGATGACCACGAGATGGTTAAGGTTATTCTAAGATCACTTATTTTCCTTAACCCTACTCAAGTTCAATTAATTCGTGGTAATCCTAGATATACACTAATGACTCCCGAGGAAGTAATCGGGAATTTTGTGAGCTTTGAATATATGATCAAGGGCTCGAAGAAAATCAACGAGCTAGATGATCCCTCCACATCCGAAGCACAACCAGTCGCATTTAAGGCGACGGAGGAGAAGAAGGAGGAGTCTACACCAAGTAGACAACCAATCGACGCCTCAAAGCTCGACAACGAGGAAATGGCGCTCGTCATCAAGAGCTTCCGCCAAATCCTCAAACAAAGGAGGGGGAAGGACTACAAACCCCGCTCCAAGAAAGTGTGCTACAAATGTGGTAAGCCCGGTCATTTTATCGCAAAATGTCCATTATCTAGTGATAGTGACAGGGGCGATGACAAGAAGGGGAGAAGAAAGGAAAAGAAGAAATACTACAAGAAAAAGGGTGGCGACGCCCATATATGCCGCGAGTGGGACTTGTACGAGAGCTCCTCCGACTCCTCCTCCGACGAGGACGCCGCCAACATCGCCATCAACAAGGGCCTTCTCTTCCCCAACGTCGGCCACAAGTGCCTCATGGCAAAGGACGGCAAAAAGAAGAAGGTTAAATCCAAATCCTCCACTAGATATGAGTCCTCTAGCGATGATAATGCTAGTGATGAGGAAGATAATTTGCGAACCCTTTTTGCCAACCTAAACATGCAACAAAAAGAAAAATTAAATCAATTGATTAGTGCTATCTATGAGAAGGATGATCTCTTGGACTCCCAAGAGGACTTCCTTATTAAAGAAAACAAGAAGCATGTTAAAGTTAAAAATGCTTACGCTCTAGAAGTAGAAAAATGTGAAAAACTATCTAGTGAGCTAAGCACTTGCCATGAGACAATAGACAACCTTAGAAGTGAAAATGCTAATTTGTTAGCTAAGGTTAATTTAAATGTTTGTGATGCTTCAATTCCCAATCCTAGAAATGATAATGATGATTTGCTTGCTAAGATTGAAGAATTGAACATTTCTCTTGCTAGCCTTAGAGATGAAAACAAAAAATTGCTTGCTAAGGCTAAAGAATTAGATGTTTGCAATACTTCCATTTCCTACCTTAGAAGTAAAAATGATATATTACATGCTAAGGTTGTAGAATTAAAATCTTGCAAACCCTCTACATCTACCGTTGAACATACTACTATTTGTACTAGATGTAGAGATGTTAACATTGATGCTATTCATGATCACATGGCTTTAATTAAACAACAAAATGATCATATAGCAAAATTAGATGCTAAAATTACCGAGCATGACTTAGAAAACGAAAAATTTAAATTTGCTAGAAGCATGCTCTATAGAGGGAGACGCCCTGGCATTAAGAATGGCATTGGCTTCCAACAGGGAGGCAATGTCAAACTTAATGCCCCTCCTAAGAAATTGTCCAATTTTGTTAAGGGCAAGGCTCCCATGCCTCAAGATAACGAGGGTTACATTTTATACCCTGTCGGTTATCCCGAGAGCAAAATTAGGAAAATTCATTCTAGGAAGTCTCACTCTGGCCCTAATCATGCTTTTATGTATAAGGGTGAGACATCTAGCTCTAGGCAACCAACCCGTGCTAAGTTGCCTAAGAAGAAAACTCCTATTGCATCAAATAATCATGATATTTCATTTAAAACTTTTGATGCATCTTATGTTTTAACTAACAAATCCGGCAAGGTAGTTGCCAAGTATGTTGGGGGCAAACACAAGGGATCAAAAACTTGTGTTTGGGTACCCAAAGTTCTTGTATCTAATGCCAAAGGACCCAAAACCATTTGGGTACCTAAAGTGAAGAACTAAACTTGTTTTGTAGGTTTATGCATCCGGGGGCTCAAGTTGGGTAATCGACAGCGGGTGCACAAACCACATGACAGGGGAGAAGCAGATGTTCTCCTCCTACGAGAAAAACCAAGATCCCCAACGAGCTATCACATTCGGGGATGGAAATCAAGGTTTGGTCAAAGGATTGGGTAAAATTGCTATATCACCTGACCACTCTATTTCCAATGTTTTTCTTGTAGATTCATTAGATTACAATTTGCTTTCCGTTTCTCAATTATGCAAAATGGGCTACAATTGTCTTTTTACCGATGTAGGTGTCACTGTCTTTAGAAGAAGTGATGATTCAATAGAATTTAAGGGAGTGTTAGAGGGTCAGCTATACTTAGTGAATTTTGATAGAGCTGAACTCGACACTTGCCTAATTGCTAAGACTAACATGGGCTGGCTCTGGCATCGCCGACTAGCACATGTTGGGATGAAGAATCTTCATAAGCTTCTAAAGGGAGAGCACATTTTAGGATTAACAAATGTTCATTTTGAGAAAGACAGGATTTGTAGCGCATGCCAAGCAGGGAAGCAAGTTGGTGCCCATCATCCACATAAGAACATCATGACGACTGACAGGCCACTGGAGCTCCTACACATGGACCTATTCGGCCCGATAGCTTACATAAGCATCGGCGGGAGTAAGTACTGACTAGTTATTGTGGATGATTATTCTCGCTTCACATGGGTGTTCTTTTTGCAGGAAAAATCTCATACCCAAGAGACCTTAAAGGGATTCTTGAGATGGGCTCAAAATGAGTTCGGCTTAAGGATCAAGAAAATTAGAAGTGACAACAGGACGGAGTTCAAGAACTCTCAAATTGAAGGCTTCCTTGAGGAGGAGGGCATCAAGCATGAGTTCTCTTCTCCCTACACACCACAACAAAATGGTGTAGTTGAGAGGAAGAATAGAACTCTATTGGACATGGCAAGAACCATGCTTGATGAGTACAAGACTTCGGATCGGTTTTGGGCCGAGGCGGTCAACACCGCCTGCTACGCCATCAACCGGTTGTATCTACACCGAATCCTCAAGAAGACATCATACGAACTCCTAACCGGTAAAAAGCCCAATATTTCATATTTTAGAGTCTTTGGTAGCAAATGCTTTATTCTTGTTAAAAGAGGTAGAAAATCTAAATTTGCTCCTAAGACTATAGAAGGCTTTTTACTAGGATATGATTCAAACACAAGGGCATATAGAGTCTTAAACAAGTCCTCTGGACAAGTTGAAGTTTCTTGTGACGTTGTGTTTGATGAGACTAACGGCTCTCAAGTAGAGCAAGTTGATCTTGATGAGATAGTTGATGAAGAGGCTCCATGCATCGCACTAAGGAACATGTCCATTGGGGATGTGTATCCTAAGGAATCCGAAGAACCTCCAAATGCACAAGATCAACCATCCTCCTCCACGCAAGCATCTCCACCAACTCAAAATGAGGATGAGGCTCAAGTTGATGAAGGAGAAGATCAAGCAAATGAGCCACCTCAAGATGACGGCAATGATCAAGGGGGAGATGCAAATGATCAAGACAAGGAGGATGAAGAACAAAGGCCGCCACACCCAAGAGTCCACCAAGCAATCCAACGAGATCACCCCGTCGACACCATCCTCGGCGACATCCATAAGGGGGTAACCACTAGATCTCGTGTTGCACATTTTTGTGAGCATTACTCTTTTGTTTCCTCTATTGAGCCGCATAGGATAGAGGAAGCACTTCAAGATTTGGATTGGGTGGTGGCGATGCAAGAGGAGCTTAACAACTTCACTAGGAATGAGGTATGGCATTTGGTTCCACGTCCTAATCAAAATGTTGTAGGAACCAAATGGGTGTTCCGCAACAAGCAAGACGAGCATGGTGTGGTGACAAGGAACAAAGCCCGACTTGTGGCCAAGGGATACTCCCAAGTCGAAGGTTTGGATTTCGGTGAAACCTATGCACCCGTAGCTAGGCTTGAGTCAATTCGTATATTATTAGCCTATGCTACTTACCATGGCTTCAAGCTTTATCAAATGGACGTGAAGAGTGTCTTCCTCAATGGACCAATCAAGGAAGAGGTCTATGTTGAGCAACCTCCTGGCTTTGAAGATAGTGAGTACCCTAACCATGTCTATAAACTCTCTAAGGCGCTTTATGGGCTCAAGCAAGCCCCAAGAGCATGGTATGAATGTCTTAGAGATTTTCTTATCACTAATGGATTCAAAGTCGAAAAAGCCGATCCTACACTCTTCACTAAAACTCTTGAAAATGACTTGTTTATATGCCAAATTTATGTTGATGATATTATATTTAGGTCTACTAACGAGTCTACATGTGAAGAATTTAGTAGGATCATGACACAAAAATTCGAGATGTCTATGATGGGGGAGTTGAAGTATTTCTTGGGATTTCAAGTAAAGCAACTCCCAGAGGGCACCTTCCTAAGCCAAACGAAGTACACTCAAGATATTCTAAGCAAGTTTGGGATGAAGGACGCCAAACCCATCAAGACACCCATGGGAACCAATGGGCATCTCGACCTCGACGAAGGAGGTAAATGCGTCGATCAAAAGGTATACCGGTCGATGATAGGCTCTTTGCTATATTTATGTGCATCTCGACCGGATATAATGCTTTCCGTATGCATGTGTGCAAGATTCCAAGCCGACCCTAAGGAAGCTCACCTTACGGCCGTGAAACGAATCTTGAGATATTTAGTTTATACTCCTAAGTTTGGGGTTTGGTATCCTAGGGGATCCACTTTTGATTTACTTGGTTATTCAGATGCCGATTGGGCAAGGTGTAAGATTAACAGAAAGAGCACATCGGGGACTTGCCAGTTCTTGGGAAGATCCTTGGTGTCTTGGGCTTCAAAGAAGCAAAATTCCGTAGCTCCTTCTACCGCCGAAGCCGAGTACATTGCCGCAGGCCATTGTTGCGCGCAACTACTTTGGATGAGGCAAACCCTTAGGGACTATGGTTACAAATTAACCAAAGTTCCTCGTCTATGTGATAATGAGAGTGCAATCCGCATGGCGGATAATCCCGTTGAGCATAGCCGCACTAAACACATAGCCATTCGGTATCACTTTTTAAGGGATCACCAACAAAAGGGAGATATCGAGATTTCATACATTAATACTAAAGATCAATTAGCCGATATCTTTACCAAGCCACTTGATGAACAAACTTTTAACAAACTTAGGCATGAGCTAAATATTCTTGATTCTAGGAACTTCTTTTGTTGATTTGCACACATAGCTCATTCATATACCTTTGATCATGTCTCTTTCATGTGCTATGACTAATATGTTTTCAAGTGAATTTCAAACCAAGTCATAGGTATATTGAAAGGGAATTGGAGTCTTCGGCGAAGACAAAGGCTTCCACTCCGTAACTCATCCTTCGCCGTCGCTCCGAGCATCTCTCCATTTTTGGTATGATCTTCACTCATATTTTATCTGCCAAAGGGGAGAAAGTAGTTAGCACAGGGCTCTAATGATTCCGTTTTTGGCGATTTATGCCAAAGAGGGAGAGAGCATGAGCCCAAAGCAAAAGGACCGCACCACCACCTATTTTTTTAAAAAAAAGCTAAGGATTTTCAATTGGAAAATTTCAAATTGGTATCTTACTTATAATATAATTTCAAATTGGTATACCCTCTTCAAAATTAATATCAAAACCCTCTTGAACACTAAGAGGAGGATTTCATTAAGGTGGAGTTTTGTTTAGTCAAAGGAAAAGCATTTGAAACAGGGGGAGAAAATCTCAAATCTTGAAAATGCTTCGCTAAATCTTATTCATCTACCTTTGACTATTTGCAAAAGAACTTTGAAAAGGATTTACAAAAGAATTTGCAAAAACAAAACATGTGGTGCAAGCGTGGTCCAAAATGTCAAAAATTGAAGAAACAATCCATGCGTATCTTATAAGTATTTATATTGGCTCAATTCCAAGCAACCTTTACACTTACATTATGCAAACTAGTTCAATTATGTATTTCTATACCTGCTTTGGTTTGTGTTGGCATCAATCACCAAAAAGGGGGAGATTGAAAGGGAATTAGGCTTACACCTATTTCCTAATTGATTTTGGTGGTTGAATTGCCCAACACAAATAATTGGACTAACTAGTTTGCTCTAGTGTATAAGTTATACAGGTGCCAAAGGTTCACACTTAGCCAATAAAAAGACCAAGAAATGGGTTCAACAAAGAGAGCAAGGGATAACCGAAGGCTGCCCTGGTCTGGCGCACCGAACTGTCCGGTGCACCACCGGACAGTGTCCGGTGCACCAGGGGACTTCAAGCCAAACTCTTCACCTTCGGGAAAATTCAGAGGCGCTCCGCTATAATTCATCGGACTGTCCGGTGTACACCAGACAGTGTCCGGTGCTCCAAGGAAGAGCGACTCTGAACTCGCCGGCTTCGGGAATTCGCTCCGCTATATTTCACTGGACATGTCCGGTGCACACCGGACTGTCCGGTGAGCCAGCGGAGCAACGGCTACTTCGCGCCAATGGTCACCTGCAGAAGCAATTAATGCGCGCCAGAGCGCGCAGAAGTCAGGCACGCGCGAAGTGGCACACCGGACACTCTACAGTACATGTTCGGTGTGCCACCGGACATCCAGGCGGGCCCAGCAGTCAGAGCTCCAACGGTCGGAACCCAACGGCCTGGTGACGTGGCTGGCGCACCGGACACTGTCCGGTGTACACCGGACTGTCCGGTGCACCATGCGACAGACAACCTCCACCAAACGGCTAGTTTGGTGGTTGGGGTTATAAATACCCCCAACCACCCCACATTCAAGTTATCCAAGCTTTCCACCTTCCAACTACTTACAAGAGCTAGGCATTCAATACAAGACACACCCAAGTGATCAAATCCTCTCCCAATTCCACAAAAGCTTTAGTGTTAAGTGAGAGTGATTTGTTGTGTTCTTTTGAGCTCTTGCGCTTGGATTGCTTTCTTCTTTCTCATTCTTTCTTGAGATCAATACTCACTTGTAACCGAGGCAAGAGACACCAATTGTGTGGTGGTCCTTGCGGTGAAGTTTTGTTCCCGGTTGATTTGAGAAGAGAAAGCTCACTCGGTCCGAGGGACCGTTTGAGAGAGGGAAGGGGTTGAAAAAGACCCGGCCTTTGTGGCCTCCTCAACGGGGAGTAGGTTTGCGAGAACCGAACCTCGGTAAAACAAATCCATGTGTCACACTCTTTATTTCGCTTGCGATTTGTTTTGCACCCTCTCTCGCGGACTCGATTATATTTCTAACGCTAACCCGGCTTGTAGTTGTGATTAACTTTGTAAATTTCAGTTTCACCCTATTCACCCCCCCTCTAGGCGACTTTCACTTATAATTGCTTAGGGTTGTTACCTCTTTTGATTACAGATATACTGCTCTATTTGATTTTTTCCATTGAACTTCAAGAGAGTGCGTTTAGAGTTATTGTGGATAACTATGTCACGGTTGATGGTCGAACGAGTGTTGTCCATTGTGCTCTTGCTTTTGGCGAAGACGATCATTGTGTTTGCCTTGCTGTTGGGATATTTGAGGTTGGAATTATTCTTCTTTAATTCATGTACATCCTCACTAACTAATGTGCCGCTAATGCTAAGGTATTAAGAGGTTAAGAGAAATGGGAAGATCAGTAAACCAGTAATCTAATAATATCCTTTTTAGAAACTTGGGGAAATAGCGCTATGTATTTAACTAAAATGACACTATCAAACCATAAGTCATTGGTCTAATCTAAGTGTCACTACAATTTTTACATAAGTTAGTTCACTGGTGAACAGACTTATCCGCCTTCAGTAATGCATTTGTTGTGTTCTTTCCACTAATACTGGTACTAAGCTTTTTGTTATACTGATGTTATAATTAACGATAGGGTGGTCACTTGGTCACTACGCGTGGGCCATGAAATTTCGTCATGCAGATGTAAGTGAAAACTTCATCATGTAGATGTGAGCCACGAAACGCGTCAAACTCCGGTGGCGTTTGGTTGACCACTTGTAATGGTAACATTAATGTAAATAAATAACATTGGTATCTATTACCATGGGAATGAAAAGCGCTAATTATTTGGATAGATATGGTAACATTTTCTATGGGCAGTGCGTGCGGCCGCGCTTGCCGTTTGCGTTGCAGGCCGTGTTTGCGTTGCGTCGATCTGTAGGCCGCGCGCTTGTCGTTTGCGTTACAGGCCGTGTTTGCGTTGTGTCGATCTGCAGGTCGCGCTCTCGCTTCCACGTGATCTGTAGCATAACTGCATAATCATATAACACATATTTGTATATATATAAGTTATCGAGATATTATATGTTCCAGATGCAATACACGAGACTGACCTATCTTATATAATACACTACTAGGTGAGTGCCCGTGTGTCACAGGACCGAGTTTCTCTTCGATGTCATCCCGGATAGCTCGCGGATGTCATCCTCTATCTCATAACTGCATAACACATATTTGTATATATAAGTTATCGAGATATTATATTTCCCCGTTGCAACGCACGGGCACTGACCTAGTACATATAGATCTTTAAACTTGTTCGATAGTGTTATTTTAGTCCACAGACTTTTAAAGTGTCCTTAAAGTTGATAGATGCTGTCATCCCGATCGACGAACTTCTAAAATGGTTCATTTAGGTCTCTAAACTTAGTTATATGTCTCATGGAGTCATGGGTCTAATAGGATCCTAACCTACTCTATATGTTGATTGTGTTTTTGACTGACCTGACATGTGTGTTCCACATGTCATATCTATCTCCTCTCTATATCTACTATTGTCAAGAACGGAAAAACATATTCACATTTTCTATTCAGCCACCTTTGTGTGTCGCTTCCCCCACGACCCACATAAAAACATGTACATAAAAAAGTGATGTAATCCCCTCTCCGAATCCACAGCTCCAACAAAAAGAAGAAAAAGACACGCCTTTCGCATGGCACTCTACCCCCTCTAGGGCTGAAAACCGTAACCAAACATCTCGTAATCGAGGTCTCGTAAATGTATCATTTCTATAGAGACAATATCATTCCAAAAATTACTGTATTTAAAATTTGAATTTCAAATATCTATTAACAATGTATTGATCTAGTCCCCAAAAAGTAGATTAATTATGAAACCAGGTAAATTTCCGACCAACCAGCAATTATTTTCGTATAGACAATATCGTTTTCGATCATTTTTAGCCTTCTCCATCCACGCCACTCTATCACTTGGCCCCCATCCCACCCAATGTCGATCGGTATACCACATCAACGGTGAATTAGGTCTTTGTTCAAATCCAAATGAGACTAAAAACCAGTTGGAGGGACCTATATATTCTATCTAGTTTGTGGATTGAGGTGACACTAGCGGCTAACGTTAGGGACTGCCAATGATCATCTTGGAAGTTTGTGGATAGGATGACCCTGCTGGCCAAGTCTAAGGATCTACACAAATCACTTTGGAGTTGGTGGAGTAGGATGGCATCATGGGCCAACTTTTGAGACTGATAATAAATTTTACGCTCTCCCAAATGTATGGACGAAACACCCAAACTCATAGGTTTTTGTTGGTCGAACCAGGACCTTTGTCTGATCTCCTAGCCACTAGATGCATAGAATACAACTTATTACAACTTTAGGATTTACAGAAGACGTTATTAGGGTGATGGACCTCAACACAGAGACGATGAGATAGCGGTGATGCCCTTTTCCTTCACTAACTAAGTTATATAGTAGATCAAATCTCTCGAGTATGTGGGGAAGAGGAGGCGCTTCCTGGTGCCGAGCAATAGTCGAGGCGCGCCCAAAGACGTGGGTCGATGCGACGGGGCATGGCGAGATCGAGTCGGTGTGGGCTAGATCACAAACACAAGTAGAGCTCTAGTGAGGCCTCGTCGTAGGTTCCTCAAACTCTGGCGAAGTTTATGACACCATCAGGAAGGTTGGGGTGCTCCAATGAGGGCAGAACATGGGCTCTGGTGCTCTTGAACGACGGCGGCGACACTGGTGGCGAGGAAGAGGGCTCGGGTGGCTGAGAGCTCGAATGGGTGTGAGCAGAGGGTGCAGGGGGTGTCCTTTTATAATTGCGCGTCATTGATTGGAGGGTAGTGGCTCGAGCCTGAGCAGGCGGTGGCGGCGCCACTTGTGGCGAGGAAGATGGAACGGGTGTCTTAGAGCTCGAATGGGTGTGAGCAGATGGTGCGGGGTTGTCCTTTTTATAACCATGTGTCATTTATTGGAGGGCGGTGCCTCAAGTGTGAGCATCACGACGGTAGCACCACTGGTGGCGAGGAATAGGGCTTGGGTGGCTAAGAGCTTGAATGGGTGTGAGCAGAGGGTGCATGGTGTCCTTTTATAACTGTGTGTCATTGGTTGGAGGGCAATGGCTCAAGTTTGAGCAGCACGGTGGTAGCACCAATGGTGGTGAGGAATAGGGCTCGGGTGGCTAAGAGCTTGAATGGGTGTGAGCAGAGGGTGCAGGGTTGTCCTTTTTATGGATGGCCATCGGGCGGGTAGTACCCGGATATATAGTTCGCAAATCTATACCCATGAGACAAAACTCACCCATACCAGTATCCATAAACGTTCGTGGGTATGGATCTATATCCATACCCGTACCCGCCGGGTATCCGCTATCCGACGGATACCCGTTACCCGCCCGCCCACTACATTTTTAGCATTCAACATCAAACAACAATTTTATCACATTTCAAAATAATTACCATCCGGTAGGATCAAATGATAATTTCAGAACCAAACAACATGTCATGGGTAAAAATTGAAAAATGAGAATTTATTATAATATATTAAATCCGGATGGCCCACATGTCAGATATCCATTGGGTAACGAGTATGGATACTGGATATCCATACCTGCAAAAATTATCATGGATACCTTATTATATCCATAACCGTACCTGCGGATACTAAATTCCACCATACACATATCCAATGGATAATTATCCAAGGTTATTTACTCATACGCGTACACATTGCCATCCCTAGCCCTTTTATAACTATGTGTCATTGGTTGGAGGGCAGTGGCTCGAGCGTGAGCAGCATGGTCGGGCTCCAGTTGAATGTCGTTGAGTTCACGCAATTGAATTAGATGTCACAGGGGAGGAAAGAGGGGGATAAATGACCAACTTCAATCATGGGCGTTGTTGGGTGACGGGGATAGGGCCGACGTTTGGGCTAGGATGGGGGGTCGGTGGCGACGTGCACGCTCGAGGAGCATAAAGAGGGATGAGAAATTAGGGATGACAAGTTGACCATTCATGTTCATGACTTGGATCGGGGGAGAGTGGGGTGAGGCTAATGCATGGGGTCGGGGGCACTAGGGGCTCGGGATCGAACGAATGCAACTTTGGGGTCGAGCGAGCGTAGGGGTGTGTCGATAGGCGACTCCCGTCTGTCAGGGAGACATGAGCGCGGGCGCGGACGCAGTACTAGGTCGATAGGCTGGTGGGCTGCTTGGGCATTGGGTCACTTTTTTATCTTTTTTTTTCTATTTTCCAAATTTAAATTTAAGTTTGATTTCCAAATTTAAATCAAATGAACTCTAAATCACTTCAAAAATTTACAGAAATCAGCAATATTTAGATGGACATTTTGGTAGAGTTTGGGGCTCATTTCTTGGCCAAGATTTTTATACAAAAATAATTTCCCCTCTTTCTCTATTTGGGGTAAAATGGAATAAAATCAAGTTAAACTTGTTTTTCAAATTTCCCTCAAATCTTGTGGCGTGTTATTCAGGAATTGAAAGGAATTTTATATCGTATAAAAGTAAGGTGTCATATACGAAGGTCGTGCCATCATCATGAGACCATGAGGAGTAGACCATGAACGTGGTGCCCTTCCTTTAAGGGTTGTTCTGCCCTTAGGGTAGCGGCTAACTATACTCTTTGATATGTTGGTGCTTCTATACTTAGTTGAATCGAGAACTCCTTTATCTTATCGGGAGGCCCTAGGCCCTAGAGGGTCTCGGGACTTGGTCACGACAAAATTTTCAAGCAGTGGGCCTCATATACCCACTTCAGATATCCAAAGACTCTTAGGGGTCCAGGTTTGTAGGGAAAACTAAGTTTGAAAGTTCCTTACAGTTAGAGTGTCCATGGGTCCTATGGGCCCCAGTTCTACACCGTTCTATCTGATATTGGTGATGGGAAGAACTCTTGCTATGGGGCCTGAGATCAAATTCCCTGGGATAGTAGGATGATACAGGGGCGAAGCCAAGATCCAAAATTGAAGGCCCAAATTAGATTAGGGAGGCTGTTAGAAGCATTTTTTTACACTATTTATATAAGAATTAGCTAAAAACCTAACGTATCCTATAGAATTAGGGGAGCATTAGGGAGGGGAGGACATTGCCCCCCTTGCCCCCTGCCATCGCCCCTAGGATGATAGACCTCTACATTAGTTCGAGTAAAGGTATATCCCTAGCCTAAGGATGAAAATGGATACTTATTCAGATATTATGTTTTTGTCTTTTTTATTGTGAATAAATAGGATATAAAATATGTTATGCCAATTAATATTCTTGTGATAGCATTGAGCATGTAAAGGTTCATAAAAAGTAAATCTTAAATTTTCATATATCTTCCCAAATGATATAAATTGAGGATACAAATACAAACATATTCATCTTTTTGTTATAGGGAGTAATTAATGTACAAAATAATATATGTAAATTTTTATTTGTATTTGTAATAATGTGTTTGATAATATATGAAAAGATTAACATTAAGTTTATATATATATTAAATTTATCCTAATAATTTGGATGCCCACTTTCCCTATGGCATTAGTCTTGGAAGCGTGAATCCGGCAGTAGACGGCCCCATGTCAAAATTTTATTATTATTAGGATTTTTTTGAAAGTGTCCTGTAGCATGTAGGACTATGACCTTCCTAGGACAGTGACAGTAATTATTTGGTCCAGATTTCTTCCTACCCAAAATCGATAAGAAAAATGGCTCTAAAGTGTACCCAACATGCACAAAATGTATTGAGAAGTAATAAAAATACATACAAGTTTTTTTTTTTTTGAGTCAGAGGTGTTTGGTTTCAAACGGTAATCTCGTCCTGCTCGCGATTACCGATTAGCTGGTCCAGCTGGGCGAGCGATTTTGACTCGCTGACAAGAGCAAATCGAATCTTAACGAGCCAAGTATAGCATGTCATCAGCAAGTTTAACGTACTGAATCGCCAACGGCAGGCCAGTAGCTATCGGACCCAATCCAATCTCCACTCCACCTACGCTGCAGCAGTCCAATGTCGATCAGTCGACCGTAATAAGTGGTTGTTTGGTTTCTAGGAACTAATGTTTAGTCAATTCATTTTATTACATTTTAGTTTATAAATTGTTAAATATAGAAACTAAAGTTTTAATTTCTATATTTGATAATTTTAAAACTAAAATGTAATAAAATGTAGGGACTAAGAATTAGGCCCTGTTTGTTTACCCTCTAGATTATATAATCCAGCTTAAATAAGTTGAGAGTTAAACAAACAACACAGATTATTAGTTGGATTATGTAATCCAGATACCTAGATTATAATAATCCATAAGCACGTCAATAGATGCTTATATAATCCATAAGCTAGATTATATAATTCTAGAGGGAAACAAACAGAGCCTTAGTCTCTAGAAACTAAACACACCCTAAGTTCACTGTGATGATTGATGAATGATGATATCTCTGGCGTCATGTCCGCTCGCGGCTCGCACCTAGCAGTGTCGCCGCCTCGCCGGGGACGACGGATATCGCGGGCGCGGCACCCCCGTTCCCGTCCTCGTTCGCTCGTCTGATCAGATCCCCATCTGGCCGTTCACGAAGGCACGCAGCCGAGCTCGCAGCGCACGCAGGGGCGGGGAGAACCGGACAAGTCAGAAGGTCCACCCGCGACGCGACCGCGACCCGCAAGGCGGGCGAGCCCGCCGAGGCGGAGGAGGGCGCCTCGAGATCTCCTCCGCGCGGCTCGCGGGTCAGAAGCAGCGAAGTCGCATTTGTAAATTCATCATCGTCCCCGACTCCCCGCCTGCAAAAATTCTGCTGTGGCCTCCTGCCCTCCTCGTTTGCCTTCCATTGCCTGAAATCCCAATTCCGAGATTCCCAAATTGCAGGACCCCACTGCTAGTGCTAGGTTCCCACTCCGCGCGCGCCGGCCCAGTTAACCCCCGTCCGCGGCCGCGGGTTGACTCGCAATCGGAATCGCAAGCGTCCGGATCCGGGCTCACACCTCCGACCGACAGCCACCGCGCAGAAAACAAGGCGGAGACCCGGCGATAAATCCCCGCGCCCCATCCTTTTCCGTTCCCCACACCACCACCGAGTTCACCGGGGCTGGACTGGAGGAAGCGTCTACAAGACAAGGTGAGAGTTCCTATCATCTGCGTTCTCTGGGGTTTTCGAACCCGTTTCTGCGCCCCCCCCAAATTGCACGAACTATGCGGAGGAGTGGCTGTCATTGGTCGTGACGGGACGCCCTCACACCTAACAATTGACGTTTTCTTTTCTTCTGTCCGTGGCGGCGTTACGTTCGTGCAATGACTTCTTGCGCTAGCATACGACGCCTTCTCCGGCGAGGCGACTTAATAAATTCCATTATTTTTATTTCTTTTTTTTAAGCAGGATCAGCAGCGCTTCATGTGACTGATTGGTTGGTTGCGCCGGCTTGCGAGGATCTAGCACCGAGTTCAGGGAGCACTTCGTGAGACTTGTTCATTCGTCTTGAGGTGCTGGAGCCGTCACGTTGTGGTAGTTGAGAGGAACCTGTCCAATTTCCATAGTTGCGAGGAAAGATTCCTGAGGTATGCTTGCTGTACTTGTTTGCTTATCAGAAACTAGCGCACCCCATTATTGTGACCTCCTCTACTTGACTTGGACAAGCGCTAGTTGGTAGTTGGTACGATACGTCCCGTTGATATTTCTAGCATGTCCTGTCTTCCTAACAACCTAACATGCTTGCGAAGTGCCCCAAGCTTGTTTGACTTCGCTGGCTGTCATGGACAAGCGCATTATGCCCTCACGAGATAAGTTAACAGGGCTAGCTGCTAGGTGGTTGCTGCATACTGGTCTTCCCTCTTTCTCTTGCCACCTCGGGCATCCTCTCTGGCTTAGGAAAAAAATATGCGCTTCATAGTCCATACCTAGATCTTTTGGTGTTCAGTTTTGGTTTCAAGCCATGGCAAATTCTCGGATTGGACGTTACAAGGTATTTGTTGATCTTTGCTTGGACACTTCTGTCACTTCATAGGTGGCATAGTTTCATCTTCTTCTGATTCTTACATGAAGTCCTGCTGCCTCATCTTGTGCCTTTGATTTTGTGGTGCGACTTAGTTAAGTATTCGTTGTCTGACTTTTGTTGTTTGTTTCATCTTGTTTTGTTTTGGTTTGACCTTATTTAGCCTTTACCATGATTGCTGTTTTTGTATTGGAAAATTTTGATTGGGTTCAAGCTTGCTACAGAAGATAAACATGATGGCCAAACATATGAAACAGGGATTTAATTTCTTTCTTTTAAGTTTCTCAGATTTGTAAAGTTACTCAATATTGGATTATTTGTTAGCACCATTGATAAAGGCTGTTTCTTTTATTTTGTAAGTGAGCACTTACAGGCTACAGCCTCTTAATCATTACTTAGAATTGATTTCTTATTTGGGATATACATGTTGCTTTAGGAATACATGAAAATATGCTTTGATCTTTAATATGTGCTGGCGGTTAACTCTTTATAGCACAAATTAATGAGTAGTACAACTAATTCTGGCAGGCACGAGCATATTTGTGAGGAGTGGCGATAATCTCAATTGTTAGACTATCTCCAGCATCTTTACTCATCACATCTCCTATTTCAAACTCCATTTTGTAAACAGCGTAGTCTACAGTGGAAAATAGTGTTTTGCATGGCCATATACATGATCTGCTGGCCACAACCTTACCATGTGAAATTTGATTGGAAGATGTCGATCTGGGAGCTGGTCCAAATTTGGTGGAGTTACAAAATGTCAATGCTCTGTATATTTTGTATTGTGCATAGTTTGTCGGCATTCTTCTGGATAGTCCATTACTACTTTAGTATCTTGTCAGATTTACATAGATAGAGGTTTTAAGACCCAGTTAGTATCACCAGATGTCAAAATATGTGTTGCCCTTGAATGACAAGGTTGGTTAAAGAATTAGCTGGGTTGGCAAACAATTCAAATTTCATGCATGAAAGGTGAGCAATCCTATTTAGAGGACAGTAATTTCTGATCACCTTTGTACCAATTTGATTGCTCTGTGTTATGGACTTATGGTACAGTTACATATCGTAATGGAATACAATATGTGAGAGAGTTCGTAGCAATATGACATGCATATTACTATCCTCATGTTTATTTGTGGCTTTCAAATGCTGTTGATTCACCTGTTCCCTTACCATGGTTGCTTCCTTGTTTATAGGAGTTAAATCTCTTATATAGGCGAGGAATGTGATGAACAGTGTCTGTCATGTAGCATTTTAAACCAAATGCAGTTGAAGAATTCAGCATCTCATAACGAGAGGCCTATGATTTTTTTACTTCTCAAATACACAGAGAACTGCTTATCATTGCATTAAGAAGGATAGAAAATATTTACAAAACAACACACTGAACTAGCTCAGATTATGAACTGGGATCTGTATTTGTAATGGTCAATAGTTCATTTTATTGTATCCTATAATATGGTATCATGGTACGAACTGATGAAACAGTGAACTGCAGAAACAGATTTGTACCTTATGCTCTTACCCTTCATCAAATTCCTCTAGGATGCTCACATACTTTCTTTACATTCTAGTACATGGAAACCTATCCATAAAATCTTGATTATCTGCTGCATTGATTTTAGTGTGTGTGTGTTTCCTTGAACATGCATGTGTCCCATAGTTTGTTCCATAATCTATAGTAGTTACTCATGAATCTTTTTGAAGCTTTAGTAATTGTATTTTGCAGGTGCAGATGTCTACTCTCTCAGACCCCTCAAAAGAAGATACTTCACCTGAGGGTTCAGGTACTACCCAGAGAAATGGAGCCTGGAGTAACACATTGAACACTCTTCTGCAGCAAGCCTCAGTCTATGGTGTGGCCGCTGGGTATTGTTTATCAGCGTCGCTGCTCTCGATCATCAATAAATGGGCAATCATGAAATTTCCATATCCTGGAGCCCTGACAGCTCTGCAGTACTTCACTAGTGTTGCTGGAGTTCTCCTATGTGGACAGCTCAAGCTCATTGAGCACGATGGACTTAACTTGAGGACAATGTGGAAGTTCTTACCTGCTGCTGTGATGTTCTACATCTCCATCTTCACAAATAGTGAACTCCTGCTTCATGCCAATGTGGATACTTTCATTGTGTTCCGCTCTGCTGTGCCTATATTTGTCGCGATCGGAGAGACGCTGTATCTTAATCAACCATGGCCATCGCTCAAGACATGGCTTTCACTCTCCACAATACTTGGTGGAAGTGTGATCTATGTTTTCACAGACAACCAATTCACTGTGACTGCTTACACCTGGGCAGTGGCCTACCTAGCAAGCATGTCCATTGATTTCGTGTACATCAAGCACGTCGTAATGACCATTGGGCTGAACACATGGGGCCTTGTGCTATACAACAACCTCGAGGCTTTGATGCTATTCCCCCTTGAGCTCCTTATAATGGGAGAATTTGATCAGATGAAGGTCGACAGCTCCAAGGTGTCAAACTGGCTGTCATTCGATGTGGTCCTCCCTGTTGCTCTCTCATGCCTGTTTGGACTATCGATATCATTCTTTGGATTCTCCTGCAGACGGGCTATTTCTGCTACCGGGTTCACAGTGCTTGGCATAGTGAACAAGCTCCTGACTGTTGTTATTAATTTGCTTATCTGGGACAAGCATGCCTCTTTTGTGGGCACCATTGGGCTCTTGATATGCATGTCAGGTGGTGTGCTCTATCAGCAATCCACCACTAAGCCGAAGGCACCCAAGGTTGAGCCGAAGGAAGAGAACGACAATGACGAGGAGCAGCAGAAATTGCTGCAGATGCAGGGTATTCAAGAGAGCAATCCAACTCAGAAGTAAAGCTCTTCATAAACCTTACAACGAAAGTAATGCTTTGATGGATTACCTTCTTTGCAACAGCCTCACCTGAAACGTTTTTGTATTGGCTAATACTTGGAAAGAAGCATATGGATGGATAGTCCTGAACTAGGAGCTACAAGATATCAGTGTTTTAGATATTAGAAGTCAAGGAGGGTACCTAATTATCACTATGCAATTCTTTATTACTATATTACCACTTTCATTTGTAACGCAAAATTGTTATAATAGGATACCAGGTACTCGGCAAATATACCTGCATTGAATACTTCCTATACAAAAGCATCCGTCTCATACAGTTCTGGGGTGACGGACTGACGGTGGTAGAATGATCTGTTTTTAGGCATTTCTCTGCTGGAGTTTGCCTATATGTTCTGTAACTTATTGTTGGTGATGAAGACATTGGTTCTTGTGCTAAAGAGAGTTTTCTTATCATCGCTGTTGGTGCATGATAAGGGCAGCTGCGTTGGGTTTTCTGCACCTGTGCAAAGAGCTGAGCACACGGTTTTTTTTTTTTTGTGTGTGTGTGTGTGGGCTACAACGAGTTTGTACATTGGAGATTTCTCCAGACTGAAGCATCCCACTTCCCAGTGAGGCCGCCATCCTCCTTGGCCATACAGTCTTGTTCCCAGCCAATCAATCGGTATATGTTGTTAGTCCGCCAAGCACCGAGCTATGTCAACCTTCACTATTAGAGCTGGTTTGGTGACATGGATTTGTAGGGGATCCTCCTTGCTATTCAAAATTAACCATCATAGATCTCCAATTCTTAGATCATCAAATTAGCTCTCAGATGTGAGAATGTCAACAGCTACCACGGCTTGGTGTCAAAGCCTTGCACTTCCGACATTGTTTCCAGTGTGCCCCCTCACTCCTTGATGAACAGGTCGGGTTGTTCTTGGCAGAGTTGCCGAAGCATAAACTCTCATCCTACAAACGTGTGTTGGAGTTTCTTCGAACAGATCCAGCAGTAGTATGATAAACGAGCAGCTATGCAACAACAATACGATGAACTCTCCTTATTTTGAGCAAGAAGAGGGGAATAAGCTTCTTTCAACTTCTTATGAGTTTCAATAAGAACCTCATGAGTATTTAGATGCTCGTAAAAAGGATTGTTCAAGAGCTTTGTGCTTCTTAGCAATTCTTTGGATTCTTCTCTCTTCTTGTTTAAAAAAGAATGAACCTCTTGTAATAGCTCAATGAGTTTCTCCTTAAAGGGCTTTTCTTCATCCTCACTTTCACTCTCATTGTCACTATCATCGAATAGTACCTTAGGACCCTTGCTATGAAGCATGATGGATCACCAAGATTGAGGACTTGTTGGCTGTAATATGCTTGCAAGTACTTTCTTCTTTTTTTGTCATCATAATCATTTTCATTGTCGCTTGTTGACGCATCCAAATCCCATTCTACACAATGTGCATGGCTCTTCTTGAATGCCATCTTCTTGTCATCCTTGTCCCTCTTATTTTCTTTCTTTTCTTCATCATCGTGTGGGCATTCGATAATAAGATGTTCTTGGCTACTACACTTGTAGCATCTTTATAACACCCGGGCTTTAAGAGACAAGCCGGGTGCATCTCATACATGCGACAAAGAAGACAACATATATAATAATAGAGTATATAGAGATAAATGTCATAATAATCAGAGTATTTATTACATAGCGGAAGTCTTACAAAATAAAAGATAAATATAAAAGGATCTAAAATCCATCCTTGGGGCCAGAAAGTCAACTGGGAGACGCCACCTAGATCGAATCGAACTCCTCTGGCTCCTCTTGAACCACCTGTTCTTCTCATGTGGGGGGTGTGAGACAGCAAGAGTGAGCTCACACATGTTCATCGCTCAACAAGTTGTGGAGAATAATGTGCATGAACTCACCAAAGGTGGGAGTTCATGTGAAGTGTAAGGCAAATCAATGTAATAAAGGCTGAAGCTGAGCATTGCTTTTATAAGTTGGTCAAAATTTTATTAGCAGTTACTAAGTATAAATAAATATCGAACCTTAGAAATATTAAATAAAAGTAATAATAAAATAATTCTAGATGCAATGAAATGACAAATTGAGTTTAAGTTCCATAAATTAATTATGTGAGTGTCTGAGCCGCTCATAACCGTGAGCACGGCTAGTATACCAGTTTTACACTCTGCAGAGGTTGCGCATCTTTACCCACAAGTCATGTTACCCATTTGCCACGGAGTTGATCAGATCCCATACACCTCTACCAAGGAAGCGAGGCAGGGTACCACTACGAGGCCTTTATAAAGTTCCACTAGCTTCAGAAAACCCGCTACAGTTTATAGGAAGCTCTAGTGCAGGAATCTCTCGCCTGACCGCCATCGCAACAAAATCAACCCAAAGATCTCCCTACACTGACCACTCCCCTACTGTCCTTGCCCCTTTCGGGTAAGGTAGTCATCCACTAGTTTTCCTAGTTAATCAGCCAAGGGCGTCCCATTAAACCCTTGTGGTAGCACTGTTTTTCCGGGTGGTTCTCCATGTTCCCATTAACATAATGATCTTATCATGAACAGTAAATAATAAACAAATAATAAAAAGTATAACAATGAGTGATGAATATCTCTATACCCAAAGCCACATAAAGCAATAGCACGTACTACCCAAAAATTTAGTAGCAAAACCAGTGGTGAAACAAGGTATAAAGATAGTCAAAATCTAAGGTAACCTATTAGGTCCCATCAAAATTAACCTATGCAGATCATTATGATTAATAAGAATATGACTGGGTAAAAGAAGTGATCAAGGGCACAATTTGCCTGGCACTTGAGATTCCAGGTACCAGGATGATTCTTCATATCCTCGAAACCTCGCGCTAGTCGTAGCAATACAAACAAACAGATAAAATCAACATCACACCAAACATGAGAACAAATTGAATAATAATGACCTACACGAAGCTACGAGATCGCGGGATCGATAACTACTAAGATCGAAGTCATGGTTAAGGAGTTATGATTTTATAGAGGATTCATGCAATTAAAATATTAAACTATATCATAAATTGGTTAATATAAATCATATGAGAGGTTATTCTCTAAATAACTATCTACACTTTAATCCACATTATAAATTGACCTTAGATTATATTTTAGTAGATTATAATGGTGAGTAGATTAACAAGACTAACCCACATAAATTAAATAAAGATCTAATTAGAAAAGAATGAGACATGGTATAATAAATGTTGTTATTGCATAGTAAATATTCGTACGAGACTAACGCAACTTGAACGGATCAAATCAGAATCATAGATTTTAAGTTATGAATTTCTAATGATTTTATGTGCTTTGTACAAGATTAAATAATATACAAATTTTAATGTGACTTTTATGTCAAAACAAAGGCACTTACTGATAAACAATAATATTATAAAATTATAGAAATTGGAATGGATTGATTTGGACTTCATATAAATTTTCTAGGGATTATATAAGTTTTAATAATTATTTTACACTAAAAAAAATTCTGAAATGAATTTCACTACTTCTGGTCTGCGCGCAAGAAATCTAGAAAGTGCAGGGGCCTCAGCGTAAGATTCCCTATACTCAGTGCATAGCCGCACGGGACTGCAGGTTCATTTTCTAATAAAACTAGGGTTTCTTTTATAAAATAGTACGACCTAAGGGATACAACGTAATACTAGCCGTCAGATCGGATTGAACGGCCACGATTAGATCGTCGCGGTTTACAAATCGGTATGAGGTGCTATACGTTGGATTGGAAATCGATGGCTCCGATTTAATTAAATGAAGCCAAGTTATCCGCCACTGATCCGGGGCGTACGTTGATAGATCAACGGCCCAGGGCTCTCCCCTAACCTTCTGGTCGAGCGGACAGCGGCGCCGCCCACCAACGCGGCGGAAATTCACTAGAACAACGCTAATCCCCCCTCTGCTACTACTTTTCGACCCCCGATCGGTGCAACACGAAGAGGAGATGAGAGCGGACAGAGGGAAAGAGTTCAATACCGGAATAAGAGGCGGCAAGCACCCTACTCGCGGCGTGAGGCGAGTCCGTGGCGGGGCTGACCCGCCGGTGAGCAATTCACCGTGATCCCTAGTCGCTCCGCGCCCAAGGTTGCCACGCAACAATTCCAGGGGACCCTAGGAAGGTTTGGCGCCAACAGCGAGGCCCCGTCTAGCGGCGTACGCACGAGTGGACTGTCGACGGCGGCGATGGCGATTTTTCCAGAGCTGGCGCCGCGAGAGTAATTAGGAGCTGGTTCCGCGAAGGACAGTTACAACATGGGTTTTATGCTGCGTGCATCGGGGTCCAGGTGCAGGTCCAGGGCCGGAGATCGCGGCATGGCCGAACGGCGTCGTGGCCGGTAAGCACGAGCGAGTCGCGCGGGGGGGGGGGGGGGAGAAGAGGACCCGGCCACAGGGGCCCACTGGCAAAGAGCCAACTCCCAGGGAAGCGCGCATGCTCGGACTAGAAGACAGGGTTGTGCGCGTAGTGAGACGACCGAGTCACGACGCGGGCGCAGGTAACTGGCTGCCAAGCGAGTCCGGTTGGTCAATGGTGCAAACTGAAAGTCGCCTAGAGGGAGGTGAATAGGGCGAATCTGAAATTTACAAACTTAATCACAACTACAAGCCGGGTTAGCGTTAGAAATAATAATGAGTCCGAGAGAGAGGGCGCAAAACAAATCGTGGGCAAATAAAGGGTGAGACACGTGGATTTGTTTTACCGAGGTTCGGTTCTCGCAAACCTACTCCCCGTTGAGGTGGTCACAAAGACCGGGTCTCTTTCAACCCTTTCCCTCTCTCAAACGGTCCCTCGGACCGAGTGAGCTTCTCTTCTCAAATCAACCAGGAACAAAACTTCCCCGCAAGGACCACCACACAATTGGTGTCTCTTGCCTCGGTTACAATCGAGTTTTGATCACAAGAACAAATGAGAAAGAAAAGAAGCAATCCAAGCGCAAGAGCTCAAAAGAACACAACAAATCTCTCTCACTAATCACTAAAGCTTTGTGTGGAATTGGAGAGGATTTGATCACTTGGGTGTGTCTAGAAATGAATGCTAGAGCTCTTGTAAGGTGTAGAAGTGTGAAAACTTAGATGACTTGAATGAGGGGTGGTTGGGGGTATTTATTGTGACGGAACCTCCCAAGTAATTAGGCCCACCTACAGTTGTCCTTGTCCAACGGACCTCAGACAACCTTATAGGTGCCCCTGAACTACTTGACAAGTTCGGTATCTTTCCTTACCTTACCAGGAACGTTTCACCCGTCATGCCGACATTACAGAACATCAGAGATAAAGAATTGCGGAAGCGATTACATAATTTACATTTATTTAAAAACAAGCTCAAGTTGTTTTATTACAGACCAGAACTAAGAGCGAGTGCTGAGTAGTAATATTATACAAACCAAGGGAGGCAAAAACTCCTCCCGATAAGTTTTAAGTAAAAGATCTAGATGGAGGACCAAGTCCTCCCGCACTTCAGTCTTGTTTTTCTTCTTTAGGAACCACCTTGGTACAGAAGCAGCAGAAATCTGCCACTTCCTCACCTAAAAACAACGAAGGGATAAACCCTGAGTATGGAATTACTCAGCAAGACTTACCCGACTAAAGAAAAGACTCTCAAGGATATGCTGGCTAGAGGGATTCAAGGTATGGTTTATCAAGAATCAAAGACTCTGTTTTGCAGAAAAGCTTACTACGAGTGGATCCTTAAAAATCCAATTTTATTTGTCAAATTAAGTACATTTACCTGCAACTAGAGTTCTTTCTACCCTAGTTCAATCATTGGTCCTATACTAGCCAATTTCTTCAACAAAAACCCATCATCTTTAGTGGAATGCTACGTGTAGGTCAGTGACCAAGTCTTCATAACCGCGAAGGTACGGCGATCCGAATCGATTATACTCAGCTGAGGATCTCCAATCACACGACATATGTAGCACTTAACCCTTGCATATGTCAACCCGCCACTGGGGTTCTTAAGACCGGATCAGGTTCACGCAAACCGAGAGCACAGATACACCACCGTCCAGCCTCTTGCCACGGAGGGTACACGCTACTCTCGCCACCGCTCCACGCCCATTTCGTGTTATCTTATTCCGGCCTTAGTCTGCCCGAGGCAAGGCTTACCCATGACGAGGCATGTGACCAGCTAAAGGGTCCTCGATCATCAAGCCTACATCGAGACGGTCCTTAATCGACTCAGACGGAGACACTACACCGAGACTCTCTTCTCGTGCAAGTCACCCGCCCGGTCTCAGCTTAAGCATTTTATCCCAAAAACTTGGTACCTGGCAGAGGTACATCTTTTCCGATGTTGAATCCATCAAGGCCTTTGACAGATTCACCATCAAGTTTTTTTTTGAAAACATCCCACCCACTTTTGCCACATCATCTTTTGTAAAAACAAAACATTTTGTTTTTCTAAAGCAAGGCTAAGCATTAAAAATCTTTTGTAAAACGGTGATCAAGGAAGGTAATCAAATTCAAGGAAGGTAATGCAGGAATTGTTTTAGCAATCAACTCCTATCACCTAATGCATCAAGCAAGTGAAAAAGGTTTTTAAAACACAAGGAGGTGGCGAATGCACCGGGGCTTGCCTTTGTTAACAGGTGAGTCCGGCTCGGATCCGCAAATATCAAAGTAAAAGCAGTTGCATGCTTGAGGATCTGAGGGTGGTGGTGTCCTTTCTTCAGTGACTTCTTCTTCTTCTTCGTGTTCTAACATATCCATATATATGCATAAGAATGGATGCCATGGGATGCTCATGAGGATGCAAAGATAATATAAACTTATTATCTAAGTCTTGAGTACAACTTTCCTTCACGGTACTCCGAGAACCTAGGGTTTCCGGAGTCAGTGAAGGAGTTCATAGGGCAGGGGGGGGTGTTTTGGGGTTTAGTGATCAAACAAGGTCTAAATCAATCCAAATTCTACCCAAGGCTTCTAAATATTGTTTTAAGTGCCCATAAAAAGTTTGGGCATTTTTGGACTTACTCATTATTTCCTAAAAATCCATAACTAATACTTTTAACTACTTTAAATGCCTTAAAATTTCTTATTTCCACTAAAAATCACAAAACTATTTTTATTACATTCTAGGGAAAATTATGAACCTAGGAAAATTGGTTTTACAATTTTGCCATTTTTCTACTGTTTTCTATAATTGTTTTAGCTCTGGAAATAAAAGAAAAGGAAAAACAGTGAACAGTTCTGGGCCAAAAGCAGCCCGTACGGCCCAGTCAGGGGGAAGAAGCGCCCGCGCGCGCCCGCGCCCTGGCGATTTTGCATAGGGGCCCCCGCGTTTCTGTCTATCTGCGAACGAATTCTTTCACTGTTTAACAGAGTCTCTGACGTTTACAGATAGACCTCCGTAGTTCTGTTCTTTTGCAAGGTGGAGTCCCCGACGGCGTTCACGCCCAGCCGAGCTCCGGCGAGCACCTACGCCGGCCGATTGGGGCAACGGCTAGGGTTCCCAAGCGGCGGACATCAAATTGGACCAAGCCCGAGTGTTTTCCCTAATCTAATTGCACGAAAAATGAGCTATCAAGCTCTGCCCGCATGAACCGAGAACATTGCGGATGGGTGAAGGTGTTCCCGGTAATCCATGGTGGCTTGGTTCAATCAAAAGGGTCAGGGATCATGTGGAGAGCTTAGGGATGCTAGAACAGGCAACGGTACAGCTTGAACTAACCTGAGTTGAGCTGGCCGCGACGAACGGATTTTCACGGTGGCGGAGAGTGGATTTGGGGCAAAACCAAAATTCGAGCTCTCAGAGGCACGGGTGCTAGCGATTGTTGGTGGATGAGTGGGTGATGATGTTATGCAGCTAGGGGAGGGCTCAATTTATAGGAGGAGTGAGCGGTGGCCGCAAATTTTGGACGAGCAACGCGGCGGCCGGAGGTGAGGAAGAATCCTGGCGCGGTGAATACGTGCCCAGAGGCGTGGCGGTTGTTCCGGCGATCGACGGGGAGTTAGAGTAAGTCGTGGCGGTGCGGTGGAAAGTGAGAGCCACGCGGCGCACGGCCGGGAGGCGGCGGTTCACCGGCGAGCCTATCGCTCAGCCGCAGAGCAAAAGGGGGCAGTCACGGTGAGTCACCGGAGTTATCCCCAGGGGGTGGCTTTTACCTGGCGGCCTCATCTGATCACCGGCGACGTGAATCGCAACGGCGGCGGCGTGAATCTCAGTGGAGGTTGGTCGTCGGCGGTGAGGGATTGCCGTGCTGTCGTTCTGATCTGTCTGAAGCACTGTACCATGGCGAGCTCGTTTCAGACAGCCTGACAGAGTGATTTGCAGGGGAGTTTTCTTCCAATTTCATGTGGCAACAGCCCCAAGTCTCTGCACCAAAGTTGTAGTGCTACATACCAGCTACAAATCGACTACAGGGATTAAACCTATTTGAGCAATGGATCAAGGTTTAATTCAACCCCAAAGATGGCTTTGTTACACTGAACTTCTGAATTTCAGACTGAATCAGCCTGACAGCCAATCTTCAGGCTTAATTATCTCCAACATTTCCTTAACAACAATGCTCACACTCTGAAGCAAAGTTGTTCTCCTTTAATTGCTTTACAAATTTGGTGTGGTGACCTAGGGCAAAGACCCTATGCTTTGAATGTTACAAAGCCCTAAAGTTGAGCCTTCAACACTCAATTTCAGACTTAGTATAGAATTCAAAGTTGGGGTCCTTTTTGCAAATGAGTCCAAAACTCAACATTTGGCTTTCAAGTCCACATATTTGTGAACCAAAGGACTTAAAACACTTATTTGACTTGGTTTTTGCACTTTAGCCCAAAAGTGGACTAATTTTTGCACTTAGGCCCCTAGGGTTTAGTCTTAGGGTTTTCCAGGGTTCCAATTAGGGTTTTTAGTATCCCAGGGGTATAATTGTGGTTCAACTTTGTTTTTGGGGATATTTCATAACTATTACCCTAAAGTATTTAGATTTTCTCAAGTTGGGTTAAGTCTTACCCCTTTAATCCCTATTTAGGGTTAAGTTCCCTATCTAGGGTTCTATTTGCAAAACAATAAAACAATACAACTTGTTTGAAATTTTTGCCTAGTGAATGCACTCTAGGTGTATCAAACATATGCAATGCCAATGCTTATGATGCCATGCTCAGGTTTTAGTTATAGTCACACCAGGGGTGTTACATCCTTCCCCCCATAAAAGAATCTCGTCCCGAGATTTAAAGTCCTAGGGTGAGTAATGGAAAAGGAAATGTGTCACATTTTTGTTTCCTTATTTTTGGTACAAGGCAGGAGTGGTGCGGGGGTTCACTCCTTTATTGCAATAACTATATACACTTTACAAATTACATGAGGCTAGAAAGCCTGGGAAATTCTGATTCAAGAAGTCTTGAGTTTCCCACGTAGCCTCTTCCTCAGAATGCTGGTTCCATTGTACCTTGTAGAACTTGAGAGTCTTTCTCCGGGTAACCCTGTCCTTTTGATCCAGAACTCGAATAGGATGTTCCGAGTATGTTAAGTCTGGTTCCAGGACAACATCTGTCACTTCAATGGTTCGATCGGGAACCCGAAGACACTTCTTCAATTGCGATACATGGAACACATTATGTACAGCAGACAATATTTCGGGAAGTTGAAGTCGATACGCCACTGGCCCATATCTTTGAAGAATAGGAAATGGACCAATGTACCTGGGTGCAAGCTTTCCCTTTACCCCGAAACGCGATACTCCCTTCATTGGTGAAACCTTCAAGTAGACGTAGTCTCCTTCCAGGAAGTATAAGGGCATTCGTCGTTTGTCTGCATAACTCTTCTGACGAGCTTGTGCTTTCTTTATATTATGAATAATTTTCTGAACCTTATCCTCGGCTCCTTTCACCAGATCAGGTCTAAAGAAGCACCTTTCACCAGGTTCAGACCAATTTAGCGGAGTCCGACACCGTCGTCCATATAAAGCTTCAAAGGGTGCCATCTTAATACTTTCTTGATAGCTATTATTATATGAAAACTCCGCCAAAGGTAAACATTCATCCCATTTTGGTGAGAAATCCAGGACACATGCTCGCAACATATCTTCAAGTATTTGGTTCACTCTCTCAGTCTGTCCACTGGTTTGAGGATGATAGGCCGAACTGTGGAGTAACTTAGTACCCAGAGATTTATGAAGTTCTTCCCAAAATTTGGATACAAATTGTGGTCCACGATCCGACATTATAGTCTTTGGGACACCATGCAAACTGAGAATACGGGCAATGTACAACTCTGCATAGGTAAGTACCGGATAATATGTCTTGACCGGTAGAAAGTGAGCAATCTTTGTAAGTCGATCAACAATCACCCAAATAGAGTCATATCCTTTTGCGGTCCTGGGCAATCCCATAATGAAGTCCATGCTTATGTCTTCCCATTTCCATGTTGGTATTGGTAATGACTGCAATGGACCGGCAGTTTTCATGTGTATGGCTTTGACACGTCTGCAAGTGTCACACTTAGCCACATAGCGTGCAATTTCAATTTTCATCTTCGTCCACCAGTAGTGCTGTTTTAGATCATGATACATCTTAGTGCTTCCCGGATGAATAGAATAGCAACTAAGATGTGCTTCATCTAAGATTTGCTGGCGGAGTTCTTCATTCTTTGGCACTACTATGCGGTTGTTAAACCATAACACACCTTGATCATCTTCCTTGAAACATTTGGCTGTTCCAGCCCTTATCTTCTCTCGTATGTGCTTCATACCCAGATTATCCTTTTGAGCATCAATTATCCTTTGCAAAATGATTGACTCAAGCTTTAGCTGATTTAGAGTCCCTTGTTGGATTATCCCCAGGTTTAACTTTTCCATCTCTTGACATAAAGTGTTGTCAGAGGTTCTCACCATAAGGCAGTGGCAGGAAGCCTTACGACTTAGTGCATCTGCCACCACATTGGCCTTGCCTGGGTGATAATGGATCTCCAGTTCATAGTCCTTAATAAGCTCAAGCCATCGTCTTTGCCTCATATTTAATTCTGACTAGGTGAAGATGTACTTCAAGCTTTTATGATCTGTATATATGTGACAGATATTTCCCAGCAGATAGTGACGCCATATTTTCAGGACATGAATCACAGCAGCTAGCTCCAGATCATGAGTTGGATAATGCTCCTCATGTCGGCGCAACTACCTTGAAGCATACGCAATTACTCGGCCCTCTTGCATTAATACACAGCCGAGTCCACTGCCAGATGCATCACAATATACATCAAAAGGCTTAGTGATGTCCGGTTGAGCCAATACCGGAGCAGTGGTTAATAATGTCTTCAATTGCTCAAAGGCTTCATTACACTTAGAAGACCAATTGAACTTAATGTCATTCTTCAATAAACTTGTGATTGGCTTCACAAGCTTAGAAAAATCGGGTATGAATCTGCGATAATATCCAGCTAGTCCAAGAAAACTCCGGACTTGGTGAACAGTGGTTGGGGGTTTCCATTCCAGAATATCTTTGACTTTGCTAGGATCTACCGCAATTCCTTTGGCTGATAACACGTGCCCCAAAAATTGAATTTCCTCCAGCCAGAACGCGCACTTACTGAACTTGGCATACAGCTGATGTTCCCTCAGGCGCATCAATACAATCCGTAGATGCTGAGCATGCTCCTCTTCATTTTTAGAGTATATCAAAATATCGTCGATGAAGACCACCACGAACTTGTCCAACTCGGGCATGAACACCGAGTTCATCAAATAGGTGAAGTGGGCAGGAGCATTAGTGAGCCCGAAAGACATTACCAAGTATTCAAACAATCCATACCGCGTAGTAAATGCGGTCTTCGGTATATCCTCGGGCCGAATACGGATTTGATGATAGCCCGACCTGAGATCAATTTTAGAAAATACCCTCGCCCCAGTCAGTTGATCAAATAAGATGTCGATCCTTGGAAGAGGGTACTTATTCTTGATGGTGACCTCATTCAGGGGCCGATAATCCACGCACATCCGCAAGGTTTGATCCTTCTTTTTAACAAAAATGGCGGGGCAACCCCATGGAGACGAGCTTGGCCGGATGAATCCCTTATTCAGTAGATCTTGTAATTGATTCTTCAATTCCGCCAACTCATTAGGGGGCATACGGTACGATCTTCGAGAGATAGGAGCTGTACCGGGCTTTAGCTCAATTACAAATTCTACATCTCTTTCAGGGGGCAGTCCAGGCAAATCTTCCGGAAATACATCTGGAAACTCACATACTACCAGAATATCCTTGATTTCCGGTACAATGGCTTCGTATACTCTACCAGAAGCTTTGGCCGGATTGGTCACGGGGAGAGACAAAAGAATTTCTTCTTGATTAAAGCTCAACCTGACGGTTCTGAGTTCAGTGTTGAGTATTGCCTTGTATTGGGTTAACCAATTCATACCCAAAATTACATCTATATCCTGGCCTTTCAGAACAATCATGTTAGCAGGAAAGTTCCGTCCGGCCATTATTACTGGCACTTCATAGGCCACTTCTCGAGTAAAAATATATCCCCCAGGTGAATGAATTTTAAATCCCTCTTTTGATTCATGGCATGCAATGTGATGTTGCTCCACAAATTTCTTGCTAATGAAGGTATGCGAAGCACCAGAATCAAAAAGAATAATTGCAGGGTGACTGGCCACGGGAAACGTACCCATCATCACCGGCTCTCCTTCCGGTGTAGTGGCCACCTGGGTGTAGTATACACGCCCCGTTTTCTTGGTATTCCTCCCCACAGTATTTCCCTTGGGCTGAGGGGACTTCCCAGTTCCTTGCTGAGCATTGGATTGATTTTGCTTGGGGTATGGGCAGTCTTTGATAAAATGTCCTGACTTGCCGCAGTTGAAACACCCAGTTGAAGAGCTGGGCAAGGCAGGGAATCGAGTGCCTGGGGCACCCGGCTGATTTGGGGAAGTGGGGGTATTGTTGGGGCGAATAATAATGGGCTGTTTGAAAGGGAATGTTGGTGGACGAGAAAAAGTGCGGTTTTGGCTAGAAGGCCGGATGACAAACCGTTGCCTCTTCGCCTGACCCTGATTAGGCCTCTCACTACTGAATCCCTTATTCTTCCCAGAACTTGCGTATTTTGCTTCCACAGATAAGGCTGTACTAACAGCCTTTCCATACGTGAGATCAATACATGTGGCCATCTTCGCTGTAACCGGTCATTTAGACCCCTCATGAAGCAGTTCTTTTTCTTCAAATCAGTATTCACCTGGTCGATGGCATATTGCGACAGGTGATTAAACTTGTTGAGATATTGATTGATGGTATCTCCTCCTTGTTTCAGCTTCATGAATTCCTCTTGTTTCATATGCAGCACCCCTTCAAGTATGTAGTGCTCACGGAAGGCTGCTTTAAATTCTTCCCAAGTGATTTGATGGTTGTCAGGTTGGATAGCCACAAAATTTCCCCACCAAGTACTGGCAGGGCCATGTAGTTGCTGTGCCGCGAACAATGGCTTCTGCGTTTCAGAACAACGAAGGAGACCAAACTTTTGTTCAATGACTCGTATCCACTCGTCAGCTTCTAGCTGGTCTTCTGCCTTGGTGAATAGAGGTGGACGAGTTTCGGAGAAGTCCAGATAGGTGGTTTCACGGGGGCCTTGCTGGAAACCCCTTCCTGCCTGCTGCTAGAACTGCTATTGACCCGCCATTTCCCTAAGGAAGCGGGTATTGTCGGCGGTGGCATTTACCAAGGCGGCAATCGCCTCGGCTAGCGTGGGTGGAACCGGAGGTGGATTTGGGGTGATATCCCGACCCCCAGAAGTTCCGGCTGCGTCCTCTCCGCGAGTCCTGGTCGGCATCTGAGGCAAAAACATTTGAAATAAACATAATATGCCAAAGAGACCTTCCATTTTACATTACTATAAAAAGTAATGGTACAGACTCGATATTACATAACAGGACACATTACCCATTGTACAAAAGTTCTACCTATTATACAACTTACTATTTCTACTTTTACAAGCCACACTATTATTCCTGCTTATTCTTGGTAGCTTCATCGTCAAGGGTGGGAGACCATACGTCGACCAACCTCAAAGAAGGAGGGGGCCTAAAAAGATCTAGCTCTCCACCAAGCGCTTCGCCCGCAGTATGCGAGGGTCCGGCTTCAGACCTGACGGGATCCGCAGGGACATTTGGGTGTAGTTGCGAAAACAGTACATGAACTTCTTCATGCAAAGTATTGCAATATACCTGCAAGTTATCAATAGCAACGCTAAGTTCGTTGACTCGTGCTCGAGCCTTTGCTTCCTTAGCTAAAGCCACCGAACGAGACTGCACTGCCCAATCAAGTGCCAAATCTCGGTCAGCTAGTTGATCTTGCAGGGTGCGGATGTAACTTCTTAAATCATTGATTCGGTCACCGTCCGCAACCCATAGATTAGTCCTGCGCTGTAACTCCTCTTGGAGATGATTCACGCGAGCTTCTAGATCACCAATGGGATCGTTGCTCCCGCTACTGCTGTTTTGCTCTTGCTCCCGTGGGGCAAGTTGATGCCGAGGCACTCCAATGGGTCCAGTATGCTTACGTGCCGTTTTCCTTGTACGCGGCGGCATTTGCTAAGGGGGAAAATTTATTAGTATAATTCTTAGCATGATGCATGAATAAGTACAGAATCAACCTTAGTCGATTCAACCTTCTATACATTGCACTCTTCCTATCTGGTCCTTGAAGTAAACTCTTCAGAAATACTTAGGTAAGAAGAGAAGCAATTTTCTAGATAAGTCTTAGAAAATCCTTTTGAAGATGTCACATAATATCTGACAAGAAGGGCTACGCTCCGATACCAGCTGTGACGGAACCTCCCAAGTAATTAGGCCCACCTACAGTTGTCCTTGTCCAACGGACCTCAGACAACCTTATAGGTGCCCCTGAACTACTTGACAAGTTCGGTATCTTTCCTTACCTTACCAGGAACGTTTCACCCGTCATGCCGACATTACAGAACATCGGAGATAAAGAATTGCGGAAGCGATTACATAATTTACATTTATTTAAAAACAAGCTCAAGTTGTTTTATTACAGACCAGAACTAAGAGCGAGTGCTGAGTAGTAATATTATACAAACCAAGGGAGGCAAAAACTCCTCCCGATAAGTTTTAAGTAAAAGATCTAGATGGAGGACCAAGTCCTCCCGCACTTCAGTCTTGTTTTTCTTCTTTAGGAACCACCTTGGTACAGAAGCAGCAGAAATCTGCCACTTCCTCACCTAAAAACAACGAAGGGATAAACCCTGAGTATGGAATTACTCAGCAAGACTTACCCGACTAAAGAAAAGACTCTCAAGGGTATGCTGGCTTGAGGGATTCAAGGTATGGTTTATCAAGAATCAAAGACTCTATTTTGCAGAAAAGCTTACTACGAGTGGATCCTTAAAAATCCAATTTTATTTGTCAAATTAAGTACATTTACCTGCAACTAGAGTTCTTTCTACCCTAGTTCAATCACTGGTCCTATACTAGCCAATTTCTTCAACAAAAACCCATCATCTTTAGTGGAATGCTACGTGTAGGTCAGTGACCAAGTCTTCATAACCGCGAAGGTACGGCGATCCGAATCGATTATACTCAGCTGAGGATCTCCAATCACACGACATATGTAGCACTTAACCCTTGCATATGTCAACCCGCCACCGGGGTTCTTAAGACCGGATCAGGTTCACGCAAACCGAGAGCACAGATACACCACCGTCCAGCCTCTTGCCACGGAGGGTACACGCTACTCTTGCCACCGCTCCACGCCCATTTCGTGTTATCTTATTCCGGCCTTAGTCTGCCCGAGGCAAGGCTTACCCATGACGAGGCATGTGACCAGCTAAAGGGTCCTCGATCATCAAGCCTACATCAAGACGGTCCTTAATAGACTCAGACGGAGACACTACACCGAGAATCTCTTCTCGTGCAAGTCACCCGCCCGGTCTCAGCTTAAGCATTTTATCCCAAAAACTTGGTACCTGGCAGAGGTACATCTTTTCCGATGTTGAATCCATCAAGGCCTTTGACAGATTCACCATCAAGTTTTTTTTTGAAAACATCCCACCCACTTTTGCCACATCATCTTTTGTAAAAACAAAACATTTTGTTTTTCTAAAGCAAGGCTAAGCATTAAAAATCTTTTGTAAAACGGTGATCAAGGAAGGTAATCAAATTCAAGGAAGGTAATGCAGGAATTGTTTTAGCAATCAACTCCTATCACCTAATGCATCAAGCAAGTGAAAAAGGTTTTTAAAACACAAGGAGGTGGCGAATGCACCGGGGCTTGCCTTTGTTAACAGGTGAGTCCGGCTCGGATCCGCAAATATCAAAGTAAAAGCAGTTGCATGCTTGAGGATCTGAGGGTGGTGGTGTCCTTTCTTCAGTGACTTCTTCTTCTTCTTCGTGTTCTAACATATCCATATATATGCATAAGAATGGATGCCATGGGATGCTCATGAGGATGCAAAGATAATATAAACTTATTATCTAAGTCTTGAGTACAACTTTCCTTCACGGTACTCCGAGAACCTAGGGTTTCCGGAGTCAGTGAAGGAGTTCATAGGGCAGGGGGGGGTGTTTTGGGGTTTAGTGATCAAACAAGGTCTAAATCAATCCAAATTCTACCCAAGGCTTCTAAATATTGTTTTAAGTGCCCATAAAAAGTTTGGGCATTTTTGGACTTACTCATTATTTCCTAAAAATCCATAACTAATACTTTTAACTACTTTAAATGCCTTAAAATTTCTTATTTCCACTAAAAATCACAAAACTATTTTTATTACATTCTAGGGAAAATTATGAACCTAGGAAAATTGGTTTTACAATTTTGCCATTTTTCTACTGTTTTCTATAATTGTTTTAGCTCTGGAAATAAAAGAAAAGGAAAAACAGTGAACAGTTCTGGGCCAAAAGCAGCCCGTACGGCCCAGTCAGGGGGAAGAAGCGCCCGCGCGCGCCCGTGCCCTGGCGATTTTGCATAGGGGCCCCCGCGTTTCTGTCTATCAGCGAACGAATTCTTTCACTGTTTAACACAGTCTCTGACGTTTACAGATAGACCCCCGTAGTTCTGTTCTTTTGCAAGGTGGAGTCCCCGACGGCGTTCACGCCCAGCCGAGCTCCGGCGAGCACCTACGCCGGCCGATTGGGGCAACGGCTAGGGTTCCCGAGCGGTGGACATCAAATTGGACCAAGCCCGAGTGTTTTCCCTAATCTAATTGCACGAAAAATGAGCTATCAAGCTCTGCCCGCATGAACCGAGAACATTGCGGATGGGTGAAGGTGTTCCCGGTAATCCATGGTGGCTTGGTTCAATCAAAAGGGTCAGGGATCATGTGGAGAGCTTAGGGATGCTAGAACAGGCAACGGTACAGCTTGAACTAACCTGAGTTGAGCTGGCCGCGACGAACGGATTTTCACGGTGGCGGAGAGTGGATTTGGGGCAAAACCAAAATTCGAGCTCTCGGAGGCACGGGTGCTAGCGATTGTTGGTGGATGAGTGGGTGATGATGTTATGAAGCTAGGGGAGGGCTCAATTTATAGGCGGAGTGAGCGGTGGCCGCAAATTTTGGACGAGCAACGCGGCGGCCGGAGGTGAGGAAGAATCCTGGCGCGGTGAATACGTGCCCAGAGGCGTGGCGGTTGTTCCGGCGATCGACGGGGAGTTAGAGTAAGTCGTGGCGGTGCGGTGGAAAGTGAGAGCCACGCGGCGCACGGCCGGGAGGCGGTGGTTCACCGGCGAGCCTATCGCTCAGCCGCAGAGCAAAAGGGGGCAGTCACGGTGAGTCACCGGAGTTATCCCCAGGGGGTGGCTTTTACCTGGCGGCCTCATCTGATCACTGGCGACGTGAATCGCAACGGCGGCGGCGTGAATCTCAGCGGAGGTTGGTCATCGGCGGTGAGGGATTACCGTGCTGTCGTTCTGATTTGTCTGAAGCACTGTACCATGGCGAGCTCGTTTCAGAATGCCTGACAGAGTGATTTGCAGGGGAGTTTTCTTCCAATTTCATGTGGCAACAGCCCCAAGTCTCTGCACCAAAGTTGTAGTGCTACATACCAGCTACAAATCGACTACAGGGATTAAACCTATTTGAGCAATGGATCAAGGTTTAATTCAACCCCAAAGATGGCTTTGTTACACTGAACTTCTGAATTTCAGACTGAATCAGCCTGAGAGCCAATCTTCAGGCTTAATTATCTCCAACATTTCCTTAACAACAATGCTCACACTCTTAAGCAAAGTTGTTCTCCTTTAATTGCTTTACAAATTTGGTGTGGTGACCTAGGGCAAAGACCCTATGCTTTGAATGTTACAAAGCCCTAAAGTTGAGCCTTCAACACTGAATTTCAGACTTAGTATAGAATTCAAAGTTGGGGTCCTTTTTGCAAATGAGTCCAAAACTCAACATTTGGCTTTCAAGTCCACATATTTGTGAACCAAAGGACTTAAAACACTTATTTGACTTGGTTTTTGCACTTTAGCCCAAAAGTGGACTAATTTTTGCACTTAGGCCCCTAGGGTTTAGTCTTAGGGTTTTCCAGGGTTCCAATTAGGGTTTTTAGTATCCCAGGGGTATAATTGTGGTTCAACTTTGTTTTTGGGGATATTTCATAACTATTACCCTAAAGTATTTAGATTTTCTCAAGTTGGGTTAAGTCTTACCCCTTTAATCCCTATTTAGGGTTAAGTTCCCTATCTAGGGTTCTATTTGCAAAACAATAAAACAATACAACTTGTTTGAAATTTTTGCCTAGTGAATGCACTCTAGGTGTATCAAACATATGCAATGCCAATGCTTATGATGCCATGCTCAGGTTTTAGTTACAGTCACACCAGGGGTGTTACATCTATAGCCTCAACCACCAAACTAGCCGTTTGATGAAGGCTGCTGTTGCATGGCGCACCGGACAGTCCGGTGCGCCACCGGACACTGTACGGTGCGCCAGCCTACATCAGCAGACCGTTAGGGTTCGACCGTTGAGCACTGTCTTGTGGGCCCGCCTGGCTGTCCGGTGGTGCACCGGACATGTACTGTAGAGTGTCCGGTGCGCCATCTCGCTCGTGCCTGACTTCTGCGCGCTCTGGCGTGCATTTAATGCCGCTGCAGGTGACCGTTGGCGCCGAAGTAGTCGTTGCTCCGCTGTCACACCGAACAGTCCGGTGCACACCGGACATGTCCGGTGAATTATAGCGGAGCGAATTCCCGAAGCTGGCGAGTTCAGAGTCGCATCTCCTTGGACCACCGGACACTGTCCGGTGTACACCGGACAGTCCGGTGAATTATAGCACGGCGCCTCTGAGTTTTCCCGAAGGTGCGAAGTTCAGCTTGGAGTCCCCTGGTGCACCGGACACTGTCCGGTGCGCCCGACCAGGGTGCCTTCGGTAGTCCCTTTGCTCTTTTGTTTGAACCCTTTTTCTTGGTCTTTTTATTGGCTTATTGTGAATCTTTGGCACCTGTAGAACTTATAAACTAGAGCAAACTAGTTAGTCCAATTATTTGTGTTGGGCAATTCAACCACCAAAATCAACTTAGGAAATAGGTGTAAGCCTAATTCCCTTTCAATCTCCCCCTTTTTGGTGATTGATGCCAACACAAACCAAAGCAAGTATACAAGAGCAGAATTTGAACTAGTTTGCAAAATGCAAGTGCAAAGGTTACTTAGAATTGAGCCAATAACTAATACTTACTAGATATGCATGGATTGTTTCTTTATTTTTAATATTTTGGACCACGCTTGCACCACATGTTTTGTTTTTGCAAATTCTTTTGTAAAATTCTTTTTCAAAGTCCTTTTGCAAATAGTCAAAGGTAGATGAATAAGATTTTGCGAAGCATTTTCAAGTTTTGAAATTTTCTCCCCTTGTTTCAAATGCTTTTCCTTTGACTAAACAAAACTCCCCCTCAATAAATTCTCCTCTTAGTGTTCAAGAGGGTTTTAAGATATTAATTTTGAAAATACTACTTTCTCCCCCTTTTGAACACAATAAGATACCAATTTGAATTTACCAATTGAAAATCATTAATTTTAAAATTAGGGTGGTGGTGCGGTCCTTTTGCTTTGGGCTAATACTTTCTCCCCCTTTGGCATGAATCGCCAAAAACGGGTACTTTGAGTGAAATATAAGCTATTTGACTAACTACTTTCTCCCCTTTGGCAAATAATAATATGAGTGAAGATTATACCAAAGACGGAGAGATGCTCGGAGCGACGGCGAAGGAAGAGTGATAGAGTAGAGTGGAAGCCTTTGTCTTCGCCGAAGACTCCAATTCCCTTTCAATACACCTATGACTTGGTTTGAAATACACTTGAAAACACATTAGTCATAGCATATATAAAAGAGACATGATCAAAGGTATATTTATGAGCTAAGTGTGCAAGACATCAAAAGAAATTTCTAGAATCAAGAATATTTAGCTCATGCCTAAGTCAGGTAAAAGTTTGTTCATCTAGTGGCTTGGTAAAGATATCGGCTAATTGGTCTTTAGTATTAATGTAAGCAATCTCGATATCCCCCTTTTGATGGTGATCCCTAAGAAAATGATACCGAATGGCTATATGTTTAGTGCGGCTATGCTCAACGGGATTATCCGCCATGCGGATTGCACTCTCATTATCACATAGAAGAGGAACTTTGGTTAATTTCTAACCATAGTCCCGCAGGGTTTGCCTCATCCAAAGCAATTGCGCGCAACAATGGCCTGCAGCAATGTACTCGGCTTCGGCGGTAGAAAGAGCGACCGAATTTTGCTTCTTTGAAGCCCAAGACACCAAGGATCTTCCCAAGAACTGGCAAGTCCCCGATGTGCTTTTTCTATTGATTTTGCACCCCGCCCAATCGGCATCCGAATAACCAATTAAATCAAATGTGGATCCCCGAGGGTACCAAAGCCCAAACTTAGGAGTATAAGCCAAATATCTCAAGATTCGTTTTACGGCTGTAAGGTGAGATTCCTTAGGGTTAGCTTGGAATCTTGCACACATGCATACAGAAAGCATAATGTCCGGTCGAGATGCACATAAATAGAGTAATGAACCTATCATCGACCGGTATACCTTTTGATCGATGGATTTACCTCCCGTGTCGAGGTCGAGATGCCCATTGGTTCCCATGGGAGTCTTGATGGGCTTGGCATCCTTCATTCCAAACTTGTTTAGAATGTCTTGAGTATACTTTGTTTGGCAAATGAAGGTGCCCTCTTGGAGTTGCTTTACTTGAAATCCCAAGAAATACTTCAACTCCCCCATCATTGACATCTCGAATTTCTGTGTCATGATCCTACTAAATTCTTCACATGTAGATTCGTTAGTAGACCCAAATATAATATCATCAACATAAATTTGGCATACAAACAAATCATTGTCAAGAGTTTTAGTGAATAGAGTAGGATCGACCTTGACGACTTTGAAGCCATTAGCTATAAGGAAATCTCTTAGGCATTCATACCATGCTCTTGGGGCTTGCTTGAGCCCATAAAGCGCCTTAGAGAGCCTATAGACATGGTTAGGGTACTCACTGTCTTCAAAGCCGGGAGGTTGCTCAACATAGACCTCTTCCTTGATTGGTCCATTGAGGAAGGCACTCTTCACGTCCATTTGGTAAAGCTTGAAGCCATGGTAAGTAGCATAGGCTAATAATATACGAATTGACTCAAGCCTAGCTACGGGTGCATAGGTTTCACCGAAATCCAAACCTTCGACTTGTGAATATCCCTTGGCCACAAGTCGGGCTTTGTTCCTAGTCACCACACCATGCTCATCTTGTTTGTTGCGGAAGACCCACTTGGTTCCTACAACATTTTGGTTAGGACGTGGAACTAAATGCCATACCTCGTTCCTAGTGAAGTTGTTGAGATCCTCTTGCATCGCCATCACCCAATCCGAATCTTGGAGTGCTTCCTCTACCCTGTGTGGCTCAATAGAGGAAACAAAAGAGTAATGCTCACAAAAATGTGCAACACGAGATCTAGTGGTTACCCCCTTATGAATGTCGCCGAGGATGGTGTCGACGGGGTGATCTCGTTGGATTGCTTGGTGAACTCTTGGGTGTGGCGGTCTTGGTTCTTCATCCTCCTTGTCTTGATCATTTGCATCTCCCCCTTGATCATTGTCGTCATCTTGAGGTGGCTCATCTCTTTGATCTTCTCCTTCATCAACTTGAGCCTCATCCTCATTTTGAGTCGGTGGAGATGCTTGCGTGGAGGAGGATGGTTGATCTTATGCATTGGGAGGCTCTTCGGATTCCTTAGGACACACATCCCCAATGGACTTGTTCCTTAGCGCGATGCACGGAGCCTCTTCATCACCTATCTCATCAAGATCAACTTGCTCTACTTGAGAGCCGTTAGTTTCATCAAACACAACGTCACAAGAAACTTCAACTAGTCCTGAGGACTTGTTAAAGACTCTATATGCCCTTGTGTTTGAATCATATCCTAGTAAAAAGCCTTCTACAGTCTTAGGAGCAAATTTAGATTTTCTACCTCTTTTAACAAGAATAAAGCACTTGCTACCAAAGACTCTAAAATATGAAATGTTGGGCTTTTTACCGGTTAGGAGTTCGTATGATGTCTTCTTGAGGATTCGGTGTAGATATAACCGGTCGATGGCGTAGCAAGCGGTGTTAACCGCCTCAGCCCAAAACCGATCCGGCGTCTTATACTCATCAAGCATGGTTCTTGCCATGTCCAATAGAGTTCGATTCTTCCTCTCCACTACACCATTTTGTTGTGGGGTGTAGGGAGAAGAGAACTCATGCTTGATGCCCTCCTCCTCAAGAAAGCCTTCAATTTGTGAATTCTTGAACTCCGTCCCGTTGTCGCTTCTTATTTTCTTGATCCTTAAGCCGAACTCATTTTGAGCCCGTCTCAAGAATCCCTTTAAGATCTCTTGGGTCTGTGATTTTTCCGGCAAAAAGAACACCCAAGTGAAGCGAGAATAATCATCCACAATAACTAGACAGTACTTACTCCCACCGATGCTTATGTAAGCGATCGGGCCGAATAGATCCATGTGTAGGAGCTCCAGTGGCCTGTCAGTCGTCATGATGTTCTTATGTGGATGATGAACACCAACTTGCTTCCCTGCTTGGCAAGCGCTACAAATCCTGTCTTTCTCAAAATGAACATTTGTTAATCCTAAAATGTGCTCTCCCTTTAGAAGCTTATGAAGATTCTTCATCCCAACATGGGCTAGTCGGCGGTGCCAGAGCCAACCCATGTTAGTCTTAGCAATTAAGCAAGTGTCGAGTTCAGCTCTATCAAAATCTACCAAGTATAGCTGACCCTCTAACACTCCCTTAAATGCTATTGAATCATCACTTCTTCTAAAGAAAGTGACACCTACATCAGTAAATAGACAGTTGTAGCCCATTTGACATAATTGGGATACGGAAAGCAAATTGTAATCTAAAGAATCTACAAGAAAAACATTTGAAATGGAGTGGTCAGGAGATATAGCTATTTTACCCAAACCTTTGACCAAACCTTGGTTTCCATCCCCGAATGTGATAGCTCGTTGGGGATCGTGGTTTTTCTTGTAGGAGGAGAACATCTTCTTCTCCCCTGTCATGTGGTTTGTGCACCCGCTATCGATGATCCAACTTGTGCCCCCGGATACATAAAACTACAAAACAAATTTAGTTCTTGACTTTACGTACCCAAACGGTCTTGGGTCCTTTAGCATTAGAAACAAGAACTTTGGGTACCCAAACACAAGTCTTGGAGCCCTTGTGTTTGCCCCCAACAAACTTGGCAACTACCTTGCCGGATTTGTTAGTTAAAACATAAGATGCATCAAAAGTTTTAAATGAAATGTCATGATCATTTGATGCACTAGGAGTTTTATTCTTAGGCAACTTAGCACGAGTTGGTTGCCTAGAGCTAGATGTCTCACCCTTATACATAAAAGCATGATTAGGGCCAGAGTGAGACTTCCTAGAGTGAATTCTCCTAATCTTGCTCTCGGGATAACTGGCAGGGTACAAAATGTAACCCTCGTTATCCTGAGGCATGGGAGCCTTGCCCTTAACAAAATTAGACAATCTTTTAGGAGGGGCACTAAGTTTGACATTGTCTCCCTTTTGGAAGCCAATGCCATCCTTGATGCCAGGGCGTCTCCCACTATAGAGCATACTTCTAGCAAATTTAAACTTTTCATTTTCTAAGTTATGCTCGGCAATTTTAGCATCTAATTTTGCTATCTGATCATTTTGTTGTTTAATTAAGACCATGTGATCATGAATAGCATTAATATCAACATCTCTACATCTAGCACAAATAGACACATGCTCAACGGTAGATGTAGAGGGTTTGCAAGAATTAAGTTCAACAATCTTAGCACGCAAAATATCATTGTTATCTCTAAGATCGGAAATTGTAACATTGCAAACATCTAATTCTTTAGCCTTAGCGAGCAATTTTTCATTTTCAATCTTAAGGCTAGCAAGAGAAATGTTTAATTCTTCAATCTTAGCAAGCAAATCAACATTATCATTTCTAAGATTGGGAATTGAAACATCACAAACATGTGAATCAACCTTAGCAATTAATCTAGCATTTTCATTTCTAAGGTTGTCAATAGTCTCATGGCAAGTGCTTAGCTCACTAGATAGTTTTTCATATTTTTCTACTTCTAGAGCGTAAGCATTTTTAACCTTAACATGCTTTTTATTTTCCTTAATTAGGAAGTCCTCTTGAGAGTCCAAGAGATCATCCTTCTCATGAATAGCACTAATTAATTCATTCAACTTTTCCTTTTGTTGCATATTAAGGTTGGCAAAAAGAATGCGCAAGTTATCCTCCTCATTGCTAGCATCATCCTCATCACTAGAGGTTTCATATTTAGTGGAGGATCTTGATTTTACCTTCTTCCTTTTGCCGTCCTTGGCCATGAGGCACTTGTGGCCGACGTTGGGGAAGAGAAGTCCCTTGGTGACGGCGATGTTGGCGACGTCCTCGTCGGAGGAGGAGTCGGTGGAGCTCTCGTCGGAGTCCCACTCGCGGCACACATGGGCATCGCCGCCCTTCTTCTTGTGATATCTCTTCTTCTCCTTTCTTCTTCCCTTCTTGTCATCGCCCCTGTCACTGTCACTAGAAATAGGACATTTGGCAATAAAGTGACCGGGCTTACCACACTTGTAGCAAACCTTCTTGGAGCGGGGCTTGTAATCCTTCCCCCTCCTTTGCTTGAGGATTTGGCGGAAACTCTTGATGATGAGCGCCATTTCCTCGTTGTCGAGCTTGGAGGTGTCGATAGGTTGTCTACTTGATGTAGATTCCTCCTTCTTCTCCTCCGTCGCCTTGAATGCCACCGGTTGTGCTTCGGGCGTGGAGGAGGTACCTTGCTCGATGATTTTCTTTGAGCCTTTAATCATTAGCTCAAAGCTCACAAATTTTCCTATAACCTCCTCGGGAGACATTAGCTTATATCTAGGATCACCTCGAATTAATTGAACTTGTGTAGGGTTAAGAAATACGAGGGATCTAAAAATAACCTTGACCATCTCATGGTCATCCCATTTTTCGCTCCCGAGGTTGCGCACTTGATTCACCAAGGTCTTCAAGCGGTTGTACATGGCTTGTGGGTCCTCCCCTTGGTGAAGCATGAAGCGACCGAGCTCCCCCTCGATCGTCTCCCGCTTGGTGATTTTTGTCACCTCGTCTCCTTCGTGCGCGGTCTTGAGTACGTCCCAAATTTCCTTTGCACTCTTTAACCCTTGCACCTTATTATACTCCTCTCGACTTAGAGAGGCGAGGAGTATAGTAGTGGCTTGGGAGTTAAAGTGGTGAATTTGGGCCACTTCGTCTGAGTCGTAGTCTTCATCCCCTACGGATGGTACCTGTACACCAAACTCAACAACATTCCATATGCTTGTGTGGAGTGAGGTTAGATGATGCCTCATTTTGTCACTCCACATATTATAATCTTCACCGTCAAAAACCGGTGGTTTGCCTAATGGAACGGAGAGTAAAGGAGTACGCTTTGAAATGTGGGGATAGTGTAGGGGGATCTTACTAAACTTCTTGCGCTCATGGCGCTTAGAAGTGACGGACGGCGCGTCGGAGCCGGAGGTCGATGGTGATGAAGAGTCGGTCTCGTAGTAGACCACTTTCCTCATCCTCTTGTGTTTGTCGCCTCTCCGATGCGACTTGTGGGAAGAGGATTTCTTCTCCTTCCCCTTCCCTTTGTTGGAGGAGTCTTTCTTCTCCTTACTCTTGTTGCGGGACTCTTCCGATGAAGTCACCCCGTGACTTGTAGTGGGCTTGTCGCCGGTCTCCATCTCCTTCTTGGCGTGATCTCCCGACATCACTTCGAGCGGTTAGGCTCTAATGAAGCACCAGGCTCTGATACCAATTGAAAGTTGCCTAGAGGGGGGGTGAATAGGGCGAATCTAAAATTTACAAACTTAATCACAACTACAAGCCGGGTTAGCGTTAGAAATAATAATGAGTCCGAGAGAGAGGGCGCAAAACAAATCGTGGGCAAATAAAGGGTGAGACACGTGGATTTGTTTTACCGAGGTTCGGTTCTCGCAAACCTACTCCCCGTTGAGGTGGTCACAAAGACCGAGTCTCTTTCAACCCTTTCCCTCTCTCAAACGGTCCCTCGGACCAAGTGAGCTTCTCTTCTCAAATCAACCGGGAACAAAACTTCCCCGCAAGGACCACCACACAATTGGTGTCTCTTGCCTCGGTTACAATCGAGTTTTGATCACAAGAACAAATGAGAAAGAAAAGAAGCAATCCAAGCGCAAGAGCACAAAAGAACACAACAAATCTCTCTCACTAATCACTAAAGCTTTGTGTGGAATTGGAGAGGATTTGATCACTTGGGTGTGTCTAGAAATGAATGCTAGAGCTCTTGTAAGGTGTAGAAGTGTGAAAACTTGGATGACTTGAATGAGGGGTGGTTGGGGGTATTTATAGCCCCAACCACCAAACTAGCCGTTTAATGAAGGCTGTTGTCGCATGGCGCACCGGACAGTCCGGTGCGCCAGCCTACGTCAGCAGACCGTTAGGGTTCGACCGTTGAGCACTGTCTTGTGGGCCCACCTGGCTGTCCGGTGGTGCACCGGACATGTATTGTAGAGTGTCCGGTGCGCCATCTCGCTCGTGCCTGACTTCTGCGCGCTCTGGCGCGCATTTAATGCCGCTGCAGGTGACCGTTGGCGCCGAAGTAGCCATTGCTCCGCTGTCACACCGGACAGTCCGGTGCACACCGGACATGTCCGGTGAATTATAGTGGAGCGAATTCCCGAAGCTGGCGAGTTCAGAGTCGCATCTCCTTGGACCACCGGACACTGTCCGGTGTACACCGGACAGTCCGGTGAATTATAGCGCGGCGCCTCTGAGTTTTCCCAAAGGTGCGAAGTTCAGCTTGGAGTCCCCTGGTGCACCGGACACTGTCCGGTGCGCCTGACCAGGGTGCCTTCGGTTGTCCCTTTGCTCTTTTGTTTGAACCCTTTTTCTTGGTCTTTTTATTGGCTTATTGTGAATCTTTGGCACCTGTAGAACTTATAAACTAGAGCAAACTAGTTAGTCCAATTATTTGTGTTGGGCAATTCAACCACCAAAATCAACTTAGGAAATAGGTGTAAGCCTAATTCCCTTTCACAAACCATCGCAGCGCAAGCCATGGTGACTAATGAATGGACCCTAGTGGCAGCTTACCTGGGTCGGCACACGCAGGCGCGAGCGAAGGGAATAGCTGGGCCGCGCGGTAGAGGAGGTTAGGTGGGCCGAGAGCGCAGGAATACCTTGTTTCTTTTCTATTTTGTTTTTCTACTTTGAGATATTCAACCCAAATTCAAATCCACATTTAGAGTTTTGAGTTCCTTTTAAATGTACTGACAAAACTCCAAATGTGTGTGCAAGGTTTATTATTTATTTCTTTTTATATTAATTGCATTGTTCATTTAGACAAATACTTCTAAGTATACATTCTATATGTTTTTAATGACATAATTTCTATTTTTTATTCAAATTTTGAATTTAAATTTAAATGTGAACTTGCACTCATATTAAATGTGCCAATTAGAACATACTAGTGTGGGAGGATTGTACACATTTATTTTACTTGTTTAGTGTCTTCTTCCCTTTCCTCAAATCATAGAATTTCCTTCTCCTTCTCTATTTTTCTACTCCTTTTTTATTTATAAATTTAAAATTCAAATCCAAGATAAAGTTTAGGAATTCAATTCTTTAATACATACTCAAAATCAATTATGATGCAATAGATGTATATTAATTTATTTAGATGTTTGAAATATGAACCCACTCATATTGTTTTCTTTTCTTTTTAAAAAAATATTATTTTGATGGTGGGACAAGAGTCAAAAGTTACTTCAAAATTAAATATTCAGGTAAATAAATGCTTATGGTGGATCATTTGACTATTTGCATATTCATTTAGTTGAATAGAAAACTTTTCTATTTCTTCTTTTCTAAAAAGGGTTCTTGGTTTTCAAAATTCAGTCCTCAATTTTCAATACTCAAGTATAATTTGGGATATCACTCAAGTATAAATGGAGATATCTGAATTTACTATTTTATTTCTTCATTTATTTTATTATTATTATTATTATTATTATTATTATTATTTTCTTATACACATTTTAGGCCTTACAAATCCTACCCCCTTAACAGAAATCTCGTCCTCGAGATTTGTAAGAGGGTGCGTACTCATATTGTCTCAACACATATGTACAAACAAAATCTCAGCATGATGCATACTTCATTAGCAACACATGGGTCAATTAGACCTTATTATTCCTCCTAACACGGTATCATGCCAAATACTAACTAAAGTAACATTTAGGTCCTACAAATAGTAGTAATTTATATATATGTTTATGTAGCTTGGTGGAGCTGGTGGCGGTGGTGTAGGTAATGGGCGTTGTTGTTGTTGTCTTTCCAACCGTGCTTGCCTCATTTCTTGACGCATCTCCAGCCAGACCTGACGTATTTCCTAGCGTTCTTGTCTTATCTAATTTTGTATTTTGGTAACCATGTCTGATATTAGTTGTATTACCAGCATTTGGGCGGCAACCACTTGATCGATTCCAACGGGTGGAGGATTTGGAGGATTCATTTCTGTTCGTTGTTGCTTGATAATCTTCCCTTCCTGATATTGACCATGGGAGTTAGAAGCATATGGTAAAATAGTTTGCAAGGGAAATTATTTGGTAGACAGAACGAAATAGGTTAGTATCTGGTTATGAACTGAAGATTCTTTGGCAGGGCTTAATCTTTGATTTATGTCTAAATTGGGGTAACTAGTCATATATGGTGAATATCCAAAGGTAAGATAGAATCTTATCAAGATGATATAGTCTACATAATGTAGGTTAAAAGTTTGTTTGATGTTAGGTGGGTATAGATAGATTATGCAATCCATCATGACCCTATTAGTTGAGTTAGCTCATGGTTGAGTTGGTCTAATGTGCTAAGTTAAGTTAACACCTGGTTAGAAGGGTCCAAGTACCACTAATCTTTTTAAGCAGACCACATTGGATTATAGATCACACTAGATTCCATAATCCTATTTAAGAATACTATTTAGTTAAGCATAGCAAGCTGACTTTATCTTTATGAAATTCTAGTATATTTTTTTCTAAGTGGAACTTCCAATTGGTATATTTTTATACACCTAAAATTTTCATGCCATTAGTAGGTGTGGTGTAGAAACAAGGGTACATCATGTTTTAGCTATTTGGTGAGTGTAGAGAAGATTTGGGGTAAAAGAAAGTTATGTAAGTGAAAGTCGCCTAGAGAGAGGTGAATAGAGGGAATCTGACAATTATAAACTTAAGCACAAACTACAAGCCGGGGTTAGCATTAAAAATAAAATCGAGTCCGAAAGAGAGGGCGGAAACAAATCACAAGCAAATAACAAGAGTGACATGGTGATTTGTTTTACCGAGGTTCGGTTCCTGCAAACCTACTCCCCGTTGAGGTGGTTACAAAGACCGGGTCTCTTTCAACCCTTTCTCTCTCTCAAACGGTCACTTAGATCGAGTAAGCTTCTCTTCTCAATCAAACGGGACACTTAGTCCCCACAAGGACCACCACACTATTGGTGTCTCTTGCCTTGATTACAAACGTTGCGGGTACAAGAATGGAGGGAGAAGAAAAGTGATCCAAGCGCAAGAGCTCAAATGAAGACGGCAAAACTCTCTCTTCTAGTCACTATTGCTTTGAGTGGAATTGGGACTTGGAGAGATTTTGATTCACTCTAATTGTGTCCTGTATTGAATACTATAGCTCTTGTATTGAATGTGTTGGCTGAAAACTTGGATGCCTTGAAGTGTGGTGGTTGGGGGGTATTTATAGCCCCAACCACCAAAGTGGCCGTTGGGGATGGCTGCTGTCGTATGGCGCACCGGACAGTCCGGTGCGCCACTGGATACTGTCCGGTGCACCAGCCACGTCACCCAACCGTTAGGATTCGACTGTTGGAGCTCTGACTTGTGGGGCCATCGGATAGTCCGGTGGTGCACCGGACAGTCACTGTTACTGTCCGGTGCGTCTTCTGGCGCCTGCTCTGACTTCTGTGTGCGCAGTCGCACTGTTCACGTTCACTGTTCACTTTTGCAGACGACCGTTGGCGTAGATAGTCGTTGCTCCGCTGGCACACCGGACAGTCCGGTGAATTATAGCGGAGTGGCTCCCCAAATTCCCGAAGCTGAGCAGTTCATAGTTGATCCACCCTGGTGCACCGAACAGTCCAGTGCGCCAGACCAGGGCAGCCTTCAGTTGTCTTTTGCTCTTTTTGTTTGAACCCTTTCTTGGACTTTTTATTGGTTTGTGTTGAACCTTTGGCACCTGTAAAACTCATAATCTAGAGCAAACTAGTTAGTCCAATAATTTGTGTTGGGCAATTCAACCATCAAAATCATTTAGGAAAAGGTTTGTCCCTATTTCCCTTTCAATCTCCCCCTTTTTGGTGATTGATGCCAACACAAACCAAAGCAAATATAAAAGTGCAGAATTGAACTAGTTTGCATTAGGTAAGTGCAAAGGTTGCTTGGAATGAAACCAATAATTATTTCTACTAGATATGCATGGATGGTTTTCTTCTTATTTAAAATTTTGGACCAGGCTTGCACCACAAGTTTTGTTTTGCAAATTATTTGTAAAAGTCTTTTCAAAACTTTTTGCAAATAGTCAAAGGTATAAGATTAAGAGAAGCATTTTCAAGATTTGAAATTTTCTCCCCCTGTTTCAAATGCTTTTCCTTTGACTTAAACAAAACTCCCCCTTAATGAAATTCTCCTCTTAGTGTTCAAGAGGGTTTTATAAATTTTTGAAGATACTCTATCCCCTTTTGAAAACACATTAAGATATCAATTTGAAAACTTCATTCTAAAATTTGGTGGTGGTGCGGTCCTTTTGCTTTGGGCTAATACTTTCTCCCCCTTTGGCATGAATCGCCAAAAACGGATACTTGTGAGTGAAATATAAGCCCGTTTACTTTCTCCCCAATGGTAAACAAATAAATATGAGTGAAGATTATACCAATGTGGAGAACTATGCGGAATACCGGCAAAGAGTAGATAATATCGATGGAGTTGAGTGGAAGCGTCGTCTTTGCCGAGTACTCCATTTCCCTTTCAATTCTATGACTAAGCATAATAATACACTTGAAAACACATTAGTCATAGACATAAAAGAGATATGATCAAAGGTATATAAATGAGCTATGTGTGCAAAGTATCAATCAAAATTCCAAGAATCAAGAATGTTTAGCTCATTCCTAAGTTTGGTAAAGGTTTCCTCATCTAATGGTTTGGTAAAGATATCGGCTAATTGATCTTTGGTATTAATATAGGCTATCTCGATATCCCCCCTTTGTTGGTGATCTCTCAAAAAGTGATACCGAATGGCTATGTGCTTAGTGCGGCTGTGTTCAACGGGATTATCCGCCATGTGGATTGCACTCTCATTATCACATAGGAGAGGGACTTTGCTAAATTTGTAGCCATAGTCCCTAAGGGTTTGCCTCATCCAAAGCAATTGCGCGCAACAATGTCCTGCGGCAATATACTCGGCTTCGGTGGTAGAAAGAGCTACTGAGTTTTGTTTCTTTGAAGCCCAAAACACTAGGGATCTCCCCAGAAACTGATAAGTCCCTGATGTGCTCTTCCTATCAATTTTACACCCTGCCCAATCAGCATCGGAATATCCTAATAAATCAAAAGAGGATCCCTTGGGGTACCAAAGGCCAAACTTAGGTGTATTAACTAAATATCTCAAGATTCTCTTCACGGTCCTAAGGTGAACTTCCTTAGGATCGGCTTGGAACCTTGCACACATGCATACGGAAAGCATAATATCCGGTCGAGATGCACATAGATAGAGTAAAGATCCTATCATCGACCGGTATACCTTTTGATCTACGGATTTACCTCCCGTGTCGAGGTCGAGATGCCCATTGGTTCCCATGGGTGTATTGATGGGCTTGGCATCCTTCATTCCAAACTTGGTGAGTATGTCTTGAATGTACTTTGTTTGGCTGATGAAGGTGCCCTCTTGGAGTTGCTTGACTTGAAATCCTAGAAAATACTTCAACTCCCCCATCATAGACATCTCGAATTTTTGAACCATGATCCTACTAAACTCTTCACAAATAGATTTGTTAGTAGACCCAAATATGATATCATCAACATAAATTTGGCATACAAACAAATTATTTTCAATTGTTTTAGTAAAGAGAGTGGGATCGGCCTTGCCGACTTTGAAGCCATTAGTGATAAGAAAATCTCTTAGGCATTCATACCATGCTCTTGGGGCTTGCTTGAGCCCATAAAGCGCCTTAGAGAGTTTATATACATGGTTAGGATACTCACTATCTTCAAAGCCGAGAGGTTGCTCAACATAGACCTCTTCCTTGATTGGTCCATTGAGGAAGGCACTCTTCACGTCCGTTTGATAGAGCTTATAAAAGTCATGGTAAGTAGCATAGGCAAGTAATATACGAATTGACTCAAGCCTAGCTACGGGTGCATAGGTTTCACCAAAATCCAAACCTTCGACTTGTGAATATCCCTTGGCCACAAGTCGTGCCTTGTTCCTTGTCACCACACCATGCTCATCTTGCTTGTTGCGAAAGACCCACTTGGTTCCTACAATATTTTGATTAGGACGTGGAACCAAATGCCATACCTCATTCCTCGTGAAGTTGTTGAGCTCCTCTTGCATCGCCAGCACCCAATCCGAATCTTTAAGTGCATCCTCTACCCTGTGTGGCTCAATAGAGGAAACAAAAGAGTAATGTTCACAAAAATGAGTGACTCGAGATCGAGTGGTTACCCCTTATGAATATCGCCGAGGATGGTGTTCACGGGGTGATCTCTTTGAATCGCTTGGTGGACTCTTGGGTGTGGCGGTCTTTGATCTTGTTCATCTTCCTTATCTTGATCATTGACATCTCCCCCTTGATCATTGTCCTCCTCTTGAGGTGGTTCATCTTCTTGATCTTCATTTTCATCATATTGAGCTTGATCCCCATCTTGGGTTGGTGGAGATGCTTGCATGGAGGAAGATGGTTGATCTTGTGCTTGTGGAGGCTCTTCGGATTCCTTAGGACACACATCCCCAATGGACATGTTCCTTAGCGTGATGCACGGAGCCTCTTCATCATCTAGCTCATCAAGATCAACTTGCTCTACTTGAGAGCCATTAGTCTCATCAAACACAATGTCACAAGAAACTTCAACTAGTCCAGTGGACTTGTTAAAGACTCTATATGCCCTTGTGTTTGAATCATAACCAAGTAAAAAGCCTTCTACAGCCTTAGGAGCAAATTTAGATTTTCTACCTTTTTTAACAAGAATAAAGCATTTGCTACCAAAGACTCTAAAATATGAAACATTGGGCTTTTTACCAGTGAGGAGTTCATATGATGTCTTCTTGAGGATTCGGTGAAGATATAACCTGTTGATTGCGTAGCAGGCGGTGTTAATCGCCTCAGCCCAAAACCGGTCCGGTGTCTTGTACTCATCAAGCATGGTCATCGCCATGTCAAGTAGAGTCCTATTCTTCCTTTCCACTACACCATTTTGTTGTGGTGTGTAGGGAGAAGAGAACTCATGCTTGATGCCCTCCTCCTCAAGAAAACCTTCAATTTGAGAGTTCTTGAACTCCATCCCATTGTCCCTTCTTATCTTTTTGATCCTTAAGCCGAACTCATTTTGAGCCCGTCTCAAGAATCCCTTTAAGGTCTCTTGGGTTTGAGATTTTTCCTGCAAAAAGAATACCCAAGTGAAGCGAGAATAATCATCCACAATAACTAGACATTATTTACTCCTGCCGATGCTTATGTAAGCAATCGGGCCGAATAGATCCATGTGGAGTAGCTTAAGCGGCCTGTTGGTCGTCATGATGTTCTTGTGTGGATGATGAACACCAACTTGCTTCCCTATTTGACATGCGCTACAAATCCTGTCTTTCTCAAAATAAACATTTGTTAGTCCCAAAATGTGCTCTCCCTTTAGAAGCTTATCAAGATTCTTCATCCCAACGTGGGCTAGTCGGTGATGCCAGAGCCAACCCATGTTAGTCTTAGCAATTAAGCAAGTGTCGAGTTCAGCTCTATTAAAATCAACTAAGTATAGCTGACCCTCCAACACTTCCTTAAATGCTATTGAATCATCACTTCTTCTAAAGACAGTAACACCTACATCCGTAAAAAGACAGTTGTAACCCATTTTACATAATTGAGAAACTGAAAGCAAGTTATAATCTAAAGAATCTACAAGAAAAACATTGGAAATAGAATGGTCAGGTGATATAGCAATTTTACTCAATCCTTTGACCAAACCTTGATTTCCATCCCCGAATGTGATAGCTCTTTGGGGATCTTGGTTTTTCTCATAGGAGGAGAACATCCTTTTCTCCCTAGTCATGTGGTTTGTGCACCCGCTATCAATGATCCAACTTGAGCCCCCAGATGCATAAACCTACAAAACAAATTTAGGCCTTGTTCTTAGGTACCCAAACGGTCTTGGTCCTTTAACATTAGAAACAAGCACCTTGGGTACCCAAACACAAGTCTTTGACCCCTTGTGTTTGCCCCCAACATATTTGGCAACTACTTTGCCTGATTTGTTAGTAAGCACATATGAAGCATCAAAGGTCTTGAATGAAATGTTATGTTCATTTGATGCAATAGGAGATTTCTTTTTAGGCATTTTAACATGTGTAGAACGCCTAGAGCTAGAAGCCTCATTCTTATAAATAAAAGCATGGTGAGAAACAGAATGGGTCTTCTTAGCATGAATTCTCCTAATCTTATCCTCAGGATAACCAGCAGGATATAAAATATAGCCCTCGTTATCCTAAGGCATGGGAGCCTTGCCCTTAATAAAATTAGACAATCATTTAGGAGGGGCATTAAGCTTGACATTGTCTCCCTGTTGGAAGCCAATGCCATCCATAATGCTAGGGCGTCTCCCACTATAGAGCATGCTTCTAGCAAATTTAAAATTTTCATTTTCCAAGTCATGCTCATTGATTTTAGCAGTTAATGTAGCTATGTGATCATTTTGTTGTTTAATTAAAGCAAGGTGATCAGGAATAGCATCTACATTAACATCTCTACATCTAGTGCAAATAGAAACATGATCAACCGTAGACATAGAGGGTTTGCAATCATTTAATTCAACAATCCTAGCATGTAAAATAGCATTCTCATCTCTAAGATTGGTAATAGCATCATTGCAAACATTTAAATCTTTAGCCTTAGCAATTAATTTTTCATTCTCAATCTTAAGGCTAGCAAGAGATTCATTCAACATGTCAATCTTAGCAATTAAACTAGCATTATCATCTCTAAGATTAACAATTGAATCATCACAAATATTTGATTTCTCAACCTTAGCAATTAATTTGGCATTTTCATTTCTAAGGCTAGAAATAGTGTCATGGCAAGTGCTAAGCTCACTAGTCAATTTTTCATTTTTCTCTACCTCCTGAGCATAAGCATTTTTAACCTTAACATGCTTTTTGTTTTCCTTAATAAGGAAGTCCTCTTGGCTATCCAAGAGTTCATCCTTCTCATGAATAGCACTAATCAATTCATTCAATTTTTATTTTTGTTGCATGTTTAGGTTGGCAAAAAGGGTGAGCAAGTTATCCTCATCATCACTAGAATTATCCTCATCACTAGAAGTTGCATACTTAGTGGAGGATCTTGATTTTACCTTTTTCTTGCCGTCCTTTGCCATGAGGCACTTGTGGCCGACGTTGGGGAAGAGGAGGCCCTTGTTGATGGCGATGTTGGCGGCGTCCTCGTCGTCGGAGGAGTCGGCGGAGCTCTCGTCGGAGTCCCACTCCCGGCAAACATGGGCATCGCCACCCTTCTTCTTGTAGTACCTCTTCTTTTCCTTCTTCTTCCCCTTCTTGTCGTCGCCCCTGTCACTAGAAATAGGACATTTTGCTATAAAGTGACCAGGCTTACCACACTTGTAGCAAACCTTCTTGGAATGGGGCTTGTAATCTTTGCCCCTCCTTTGCTTGAGGATTTGGCGGAAGCTCTTGATGATGAGCGCCATCTCCTCGTTGTCGAGCTTGGAGGCGTCGATGGGGAGCCTACTTGATGTAGACTCTTCTTTCTTCTCCTCCGTCGCCTTGAATGCGACGGGTTGTACCTCGGGTACGGAGGAGGCGCCTTGCTCGATGATTTTCTTGGAGCCTTTGATCATCAATTCAAAGCTCACAAATTTTCCTATCACTTCCTCGGGAGACATTAGTTTGTATCTAGGATCATCACGAATTAATTGTACTTGAGCAGGATTAAGAAAAACTAGTGATCTTAGAATAACCTTGACCATTTCTTGGTCATCCCATTTGGTGCTCCTGAGGTTGCGCACTTGGTTCACCAAAGTCTTGAGTCGGTTGTACATGGCTTGCGGCTCCTCCCCTTGGTTGAGCATAAACCGACCAAGCTCCCCCTCGATCATCTCCCGCTTGGTGATCTTTGTCACCTCATCTCCTTCGTGCGCGGTCTTGAGCACGTCCCAAATCTCTTTGGTGCTCTTCAACCCTTGCACCTTATTATACTCCTCTCGACTTAGAGAGGCGAGGAGTATAGTGGTAGCTTGGGAGTTGAAGTGCCGGATTTGGGCAACCTCGTCCGAATCATATTCTTTATCCCTCGGCGATGGTACATGTATTCCAATCTCAACAACATCCCAAATGCTAGTGTGGAGTGAGGTTAGATGGTGCCTCATTTTGTCACTCCACATATTATAATCTTCACCATCAAAAATGGGTGGTTTGCCTAATGGGACGGAAAGTAAAGGAGTACGTTTGGAAATGCGAGGATAGCGAAGGGGGATCTTACTAAACTTCTTGCACTCATGGCACTTAGAAGTGACGGACGGTGCGTCTGAGCCAGAGGTGGAGGGCGACGAAGAATCGGTCTCGTAGTAGACCACTTTCTTCATTTTCTTCTTCTTGTCGCCACTCCGGTGCGACTTGATGTGAGGAGGTGATTCCTCCTTCTTCTTGTTGCGGGACTCTCCCGATGGAGCCTTCCCGTGGCTTGTAATGGGCTTCTCACCGGTCACCATCTCCTTCTTGGCGTGCTCTCCCGACATCACTTCGAGCGGTTAGGCTCTAATGAAGTACCGGGCTCTGATACCAATTAAAAGTCGCCTAGAGGGGGGTGAATAGGCGGAATCTGAAAATTATAAACTTAAGCACAAACTACAAGACGGGGTTAGCGTTAGAAATAAAATCGAGTTCGAAAAAGAGGGCGGAAACAAATCACAAGCAAATAACAAGAGTGACACGGTGATTTGTTTTACCGAGGTTCGGTTCTTGCAAACCTACTCCCCGTTGAGGTGGTCACAAAGACTGGGTCTCTTTCAACCCTTTCCCTCTCTCAAACGGTCACCTAGACCGAGTGAGCTTCTCTTCCTAATCAAACGGGACACTTAGTCCCCACAAGGACCACCACACAATTGGTGTCTCTTGCCTTGATTACAAATGTTGCAGGAACAAGAATGGATGGAGAAGAAAAGCGATCCAAGCGCAAGAGCTCAAATGAACACGGCAAAACTCTCTCTTCTAGTCACTATTGCTTTGAGTGGAATTGGGACTTGGAGAGATTTTGATTCACTCTAATTGTGTCTTGTATTGAATACTATAGCTCTTGTATTGAATGTGTTGGCTGAAATCTTGGATGCCTTGAAGTGTGGTGGTTGGGGGTATTTATAGCCCCAACCACCAAAGTGGTCGTTGGGATGGCTGCTGTCGTATGGCGCACCGGACAGTCTGGTGCGTCACCGGACACTGTCCGGTGTGCCAGCCACGTCACTCAACCGTTAGGGTTCGACCATTGGAGCTCTGACTTGTGGGGCCACCGGATAGTCCGGTGGTGCACCGGACAGTCACTGTTCACTGTCCGATGCGCCTTCTCGCGCCTGCTCTGACTTCTGCGCGCGCAGTTGCACTGTTCACGTTCACTGTTCACTTTTGCAGACGACCGTTGGCGCAGATAGCCGTTGCTCCGCTAGCACACCGGACAGTCCGGTGAATTATAGCGGAGTGGCTCCCCAAATTCCCGAAGCTGAGCAGTTCAGAGTTGATCCACCCTAGTGCACCGGACACCGTCCGGTGGCACACCGGATAGTCCGGTGCGCCAGACCAGGGCAGCCTTCAATTGTCTTTTGCTCTTTTTGTTTGAACCCTTTCTTGGACTTTTTATTGGTTTGTGTTGAACCTTTGGCACCTGTAAAACTCATAATATAGAGCAAACTAGTTAGTCCAATAATTTGTGTTGGGCAATTCAACCACCAAAATCATTTAGAAAAAGGTTTGTCCCTATTTCCCTTTCAGTAAGGAAGACTTTTATTCCGGATGGTGGATCATGATTCATTTGAAGATCTGTTTCTACCCATATTCTTCCTTGTCGAGGTTAACCTTCTTCTTGGGTCTGATTTGGTGACCATCGGTTGTGGTGTTATATGCCATTATATGAGTTGGGATAACACTTGCGGGTACATAAGGTAGGTAGATTAGAATCTCTGTTAGGTTAAGACAGAGGGGTTATGCAACTATCGGGTGGTTAAGGTAGTTGTATATGGCAAAGTTGAACTAAGACTCCACTTTAGGTTAAAATATATTTATGAGAGTAGGATCCAATCTTATTTTACCAGTATTAACATGTTTGTCCATTAGATTGGATCTGATCATATTAGATGGGATCAGGATTAAATTGGTGTAATCCGATTAGACTAGATAAGATATACTCAATTTATCTTGGAATAGATCATGTTTGTTACACTATTATGAGTTAAGCAAAGTGGTTGGGATAAGTATGCTTGTTAGGTCAAGATGAGTCTCTATGAATCACATAGAATCTTTGATTAGGATAGAGTAGAATCTTTTCGAGATAAGATGGATTTATTAAGGTGAGAGAGTATCTTTTAAGATAAGATGGATCCTTTAAGATAAGAGAGAGTCTTTTAAGATAAGAGGGATCTCTATGAAATAGATACATTTTAATGGAGAATAATCTAAGTTGTTTAGTTATCTCATGAATTATATTTATGCCTATACGTATTTGCAGATGTAATTGTGGACATTACTCCACAACTAATCACACTCAATCAAAGATCCAAATCAGACAGGTATCATAAGAACAAATATTCGAGCGTATAGGTACCTATAAAAATAGTTTTGTTTTTGTTCCTAAGAGTAGGTCTCCTATTCCCAAAGGTCACTTTAGGCACAGGATTTCAAAGCGTGAAATCCACATTTGTCTTTAGAAAGAAAAGGTAAGAATAATTAGAGTAAAGCGGAAATAGATGAGAAAAGATGAAGATAAGTTTAGAAAGAATCAGAGTAAGGTAAGTAGGTAATGGTTGTCCAGCTCTATCTAGGTTTCGTCCTACAGTCAACATTCCTCTGATACCACTTCTGTAACACCTGGGCTTTAAGAGACAAGCCGGGTGCATCTCATACATGCGCCAAAGAAGACAACATATATAATAACAGAGTGTATAGAGATAAATATCACAATAATCAGAGTATTTATTACATAGCGGAAGTCTTACAAAATAAAAGATAAATATAAAAGGATCTAAAATCCATCCTTGGCGCCAGAAAGTCAACTGGGAGACGCCACCTAGATCGAATTGAACTACTCGTTATGTGGCTCCTCTTGAACCACCTGTTCTTCTCATGTGGGGGGTGTGAGACAGCAAGAGTGAGCTCACACATATTCATTGCTCAATAAATTATGGGGAATAATGTGCATGAACTCACCAAAGGTGGGAGTTCATGAGAAGTGTAAGGCAAATCAATGTAAAAAAGGCTAAAGCTAAGCATTACTTTTATAAGTTGGTCAAAATTTTATTAGCAGTTACTAAGTATAAATAAATACCGAACCTTAGAAATATTAAATAAAAGTAATAATAAAATAATCTCAGATGCAATGAAATGACAAATTGAGTTTAAGTTCCATAAATTAATCATGTGAGTGTCCGAGCCTCTCATGACCGTGAGCATGGCTAGTATACCAGTTTTACACTCTGCAGAGGCTGCACATCTTTACCCACAAGTCGTGTTACCCATTTGCCATGGAGTTGATCAGACCCCATACACCTCTACCAAGGAAGTGAGGTAGGGTACCACTATGAGGCCTTTACAAAGTTCTACTAGCTTCAAAAACCCCGCTACAGTTTATAGGAAGCTCCAGTGCAGGAATCCCTCGCCTGATCGCCATCGCAGCAAAATCAACCCAAGGACCTCTCTACACTGACCACTCCCATACTGCCCTTGCCCCTTTCGGGTAAGGTAGTCATCCACTAGCTTTCCTAGTTAATCAGCCAAGGGCGTCCCATTAAATCCTTGTGGTAGCACTATTTTCCCGGGTGGTTCTCCACGTTCCCATTAACATAATGATCTTATCATGAACAGTAAATAATAAACAGATAATAAAAAGTATAACAATGAGTGATGAATATCTCTATACCTAAAGCCACATAAAGCAATAACATGTACTACCCAAAAATTTAGTAGCAAAACCAGTGGTGAAACAAGGTATAAAGATAGTCAAAATCTAGTGTAACCTATTGGGTCCCATCAAAATTAACCTATGCAGATCATTATGATTAATAAGAACATGGCTGGGTAAAAGAAGTGATCAAGGGCACAACTTGTCTGGCACTTGAGATTCCAGGTACTAGGATGATTCTTCATATCCTCGAAACCTCGCGCTAGTCGTAGCAATACAAACAAACATGGTATAGATAAAATAAACATCAAACAAAACATGAGAACAAATTGAATAATAATGACCTACGCGAAGCTACGAGATCGCGAGATCGAGAACTACTAAGATCGGAGTCATGGTTAAGGAGTTATGATTTTATAGAGGATTCATGCGATTAAAATATTAAACTATATCATAAATTGGTTAATATAAATCATATGAGAGGTTATTCTCTAAATAGCTATCTACACTTTAATCCATATTATAAATTGACCTTAGATTATATTTTAGTAGATTATAATGGTGAGTAGATTAACAAGACTAACCCACATAAATTAAATAAAGATCTAATTAGAAAAGAATGAGACATGGTATAATAAATGTTGTTATTGCATATTAAATATTTGTACGAGACTAACGCAACTTGAACGGATCAAACCGGAATCATAGATTTTAAGTTATGAATTTCTAATGATTTTATGTGCTTTATACAAGATTAAATAATATACAAATTTTAATGTGACTTTTATGTCAAAACAAAGGCACTGACTGATAAACAATAATATTATAAAACTATAGAAATTGGAATGGATTGATTTGGACTTCATATAAATTTTCTAAGGATTATACAAGTTTTAATAATTATTTTTACACTAAAAATCAATTTTGAAATGAATTTCACTACTTCTGGTCTGCGCGCAAGAAATCTGGAAAGTGCAGGGGCCTCAGCGCAAGATTCCCTAGACTCAGTGCATAGCCGCACGGGACTGCGGGTTCATTTCTAATAAAACTAGGGTTTCTTTTGTAAAACAGTACGACCTAAGGGATACGACATAATACTGGCCGTCAGATCGGATTGAACGGCCACGATTAGATCATCGCGGTTTAGAATCGGTATGAGATGTTATACGTTGGATTGGAAATCGATGGCTCTGATTTAATTAAATGAAGCCAAGTTAGCCGCCACTGATCCGGGGCGTACGTTGATAGATCAACGGCCCAGGGCTCTCCCCTAACCTTCTGGTCGAGCAGACGGCGACGCCGCCCACCAACGCGGCAGAATCTCACCAGAACAACGCTAATCCCCCCTCTGCTACTACTTTTCGACCCCCGATTGGTGCAATACGAAGAGGAATCGAGAGCGGACAGAGGGAAAAAGTTCAATCCAAAATAAGAGGCGGTGAGCACCCTGCTCGCGGCGTGAGGCGGGTCCGTGGCGGGGCTAGCCCGCCGGTGAGCAATTCACCGTGATCCCCAGTCGCTCCGTGCCCAAGGTTGCCATGCAACGGTTCCAGGGGACCCTAGGAAGGTTTGGCGCCAACAGCGAGGCCCCGTCTAGCTGCGTACGCGTGAGTGGACTGTCGACAGCGGCGATGGTGATTTTTCCAGAGCTGGCGCCGCATGAGTAATTAGGAGCTGGTTCCACGAAGGATAGTTACGGCATGGGTTTTATGCTACGTGCATCGAGGTCCAGGTGCGGGTCCAGGGCCAGAGATCGCGGCCGGTAAGCGCAAGCGAGTCGCGCGCGTGGGGGGGGGGGGGGAAGAAGAGGACCCGGTCACATGGGCCCACTAGCAGAGAGCCAACTCCCAGGGAAGCGCGCATGCTCGGACTGGAATACGAGGTCGTGCATGTAGTGAGACGACCGAGTCGTGACGCAGGCGCAGGTAACTGGCTGCCAAGGGGGTCCGGTTGGTCAGCGGTGCAAACCATCGTAGCGCAAGCCATGGTGACTGACGAGTGGACCCCAGTGGCAGCGCACCTAGGTCAGCACACGCAGGCGCAAGCGAAGGGAATAGCTGGGTCACGCGGTAGAGCGGGTTAGGTGGGCCGAGAGCGCAGGAATACCTTGTTTCTTTTCTATTTTGTTTTTCTACTTTGAGATATTCAACCCAAATTCAAATCCACATTTAGAGTTTTGAGTTCCTTTTAAATGTACTGACAAAACTCCAAATGTGTGTGCAAGGTTTATTATTTATTTCTTTTATATTAATTGCATTGTTCATTTAGACAAATACTTCTAAGTATACATTCTATATGTTTTTAATGACATAATTTCTATTTTTTTATTCAAATTTTGAATTTAAATTTAAATGTGAACTTGCACTCATATTAAATGTGCCAATTAGAACATACTAGTGTGGGAGGATTGTACACATTTATTTTACTTGTTTAGTGTCTTCTACCCTTTCCTCAAATCCTAGAATTTCCTTCTCCTTCTCTATTTTTCTACTCCTTTTTTATTTACAAATTTAAAATTCAAATCCAAGATAAAGTTTAGGAATTCAGTTCTTTAATACATACTCAAAATCAATTATGATGCAATAGATGTATATTAATTTATTTAGATGTTTGAAATATGAACTCACTCATATTGTTTTCTTTTCTTTTTAGAAAAAATATTATTTTGATGGTGGGACAAGAGTCAAAAGTTACTTCAAAATTAAATATTCAGGTAAATCAATGCTTATGGTGCATCATTTGACTAATTGCATATTCATTTAGTTGAATAGAAAACTTTTCTATTTCTTCTTTTCTAAAAAGGGTTCTTGGTTTTCAAAATTCAGTCCTCAATTTTCAATACTCAAGTATAATTTGGGATATCACTCAAGTATAAATGGAGATATCTGAATTTACTATTTTATTTCTTCATTTATTTTATTATTATTATTGTTTTCTTATACACATTTTAGGCCTTACAATCTTCTTTCTTCCCTTCTTTTGATGAATACTTTTTCTTGTGTCATACCCTTTCTTCCTCATGAATATGCCAAATTGGTGTGCTAAGAGGTCATTTTTTCATCTTCATTTGAGATTGAGCTTCCATCTCCACTAGATTCTTCTTTTTTCTTGCTCTACCTCTTAGATGAGGTTGTGGCTTTGAATGGCAAAGTTGTATTCTTCTTTATCTTCCCCATCCCTTTTCATATGGTATGTGTCTCATGTGACTACATCACCTAGCACTTGGGTTGGGGTTACTCCTTTTAGTCCGCCTCTCACATTGATTATGACTGGAGTGTAAAACTTTAGAGGCAAGCTCCTTAGAAACCAATGAGAGAAGTCATCATCATCCACCTTATGTGCCAAGTTTCTTATCATGTTGAGCCTATGGAACATTTTTGGTACACTTTCATCTTCTTGCATCTTGAACTTTGCATATTTATCTTTGAAGATGTATAGTTTTGCATCTTTCATAGCTGTTGTCCCTTCATATGAATCTTAGCCTCTTCTAAACTTCATGTGCAAATTCCAAATCTTTGATTGATTCAAAGACTTCTAGATTGAGATCTTCATAGATTATATCGAGGGCTTGATTATTTAGTTGCAAATTCTCTTCTTCTCTTGGTGTTGGATCTTTCATTTCAAGTACTATAAAGAATCATGCACAACACCCCCCATATTTTTATACTCATAGCTTTTAAATGTAAACACATCTTCTTTTTATAATAATCATAATTTATGCCATCAAAGTGAGGAGGTTTACCAACATTATTAATTGCCACCTTTTTCACCATATGTTGTTAAGGCTTAAATTAACAGTGTCCTGGCTTTGATACCACTTAATAAGATCTAGATGGCTAAAGGGAGAGTGAATAGCCTATAAAAATGTTTTATATAACTACTTGCTCAGTTCTAATTTACTGTAGACTATCTCTTAACCAAACTAGTAACTTGTAAAAGAATTATAAAGAACTAATAAAGCTACTCAGTTAGCAAGAGATAAAGCTAAATGCAAAACACCCAAAGCTAGATAGGTAAATGTAATTGCTAGAATGTTTTAAAGTGCAAACCACATGAGGCAACAAGTAACACAAGGTATATCCATGAAGTTCAATTGCTTGTCGACAATCTATGTCCTCGTTGTGGCGAGTCCAAGCTAGATGGTTCATGCACTGATTGCAACATCACACGTCAAGCCCGCAATGAAGGTGCCATAAGAATCATTTTAGAGAGGCACTTTAATAAGCCATGATTCCACTATAGTTGCTCTTCGTGAATCTCCTAAAAGAATAAGTACAAGGTTCCTCAACCTAAGCCAGCAACAAGTTCCAGTAGACGCTCAATGGTCCCACGAACTTTGAGCCATTTAGGTGACGGCGATTGTCACACCCGGATATAAGGGGCAATCCGCCAAAGAAGACCAATACATAAAATGACTCAGTGTATAGAGATATTGTCACAAACTTTATTACATACCAGAAATGTCTTACAAAATAAATGATAAATAATAAATCGAACTAATATTATTTCCACGGCACCATCAAGCTGACTAGGAGACGCCACCTAGACCTCGTCGAACTCCTCATTGTATTCCTCCTCCGGGGCCACCTGCTCTTCACCTGGGGGGTTTATCGCAAGGGTGAGCTCACAAAAGTTCATCGCTCAACAAGTGTGAGGAATAATGTGCATGAGCTCACTTACAGTGGGGGCTAATGTGTAGTGCAAGACTGATTAATAAATAATGGTTAAAGTTGGGCATTGCTTTTATTAAGTTGGTCAAATTTTATTAGCAATTACTAAATGTAAGTATATATCATCCCAAAATAATAAGAGATCACAATTATAATAAAATCCACGGTGCAAATGCATATGACAAATTAAGTTTACTTCCATAAGTTAATCATGCGAGAGTCCTAAGTCGCTCTTAACCATGAGCACGGCTGATAAACTAGTTTTATACTCTGCAGGTTGTGCATCTTTAACCACAAGCCATGTTACCCATTTGCCAAGGGGTCTAGAAATCTCATTCATCTCTACTGAGAAGACGAGGGAAGGTAGCACTACGAAGCCATTCCAAAGTTCTACTAGTTCAAGAAAACCCACTACGAATTCAGGAAGAAGGAAGCATAGGAATCCCTCGTCTAGAAACCTAAACAGACAGTCCGACCCGAGAACCTCCCTATACTCTACAGTGACGCCTCCCCGCTTGCCCCTTTTCAGGTAAGGTAGTCTCTCCCTATCTTTCCTAATTACTTGGCCAAGGGCGTCTCATTGCACTCTTATGGTAGCACTGTTATTTCAAGTTAAGCTCTATGTTGCAATTAACACCATAATCTTATCATGAACATTAAATAATATAATCACAAAAATAAAGCATGATCATGAATCATATTTATCTTAGCACCCAAAACCACAGAGTAATAGCAGATGCTACCCAAAAGTTCAGTGGTGAACAAGGTATAACGTAAAGCAAACCAGGATAACCTATTAGGTCCCATTAAATTTAATCTGAACATGCCACAATGATTATAGAGAACATTATTGGGTAAAGGAGAGTGGTCAAGGGCACAACTTGCCTTCAGCGAACTCCTGCTCAGTTTCTTCAACCTGTTGAGCTCCTGGTTCCTCGGTCACTTGCTCGTCTACTAGCAACAATATAAGCAAACATTGTACATAAGAAATTAACATCATACCAAACATGAGAACATACTGCATAATAATAATCTACGCGTCGCAATGATATCCTAGGTTAGAGAACCACTGAATTCGAAGTTATAGTTAAAGGGTTATGATTTTATGAATACTTATGTGTTAAACATAAGCTAAACAATTTAAGTGCTTGATTTTAACAACATGTTACATAATAAAATGAGGTTACTAACTTGTAGCCAGTATTAATACGGGTCCAACACAACTGGAATGGTTTAAATCGGGGTTAAAACGATCAAGGTATGCATATTCTAAGATTTATACATTTATTTTACACCTGTAATTGTTTATCAACTATTTATGGAGTTATCTATTTACTTCATTTGGTCGGTGACATCATTATCTAAAAGTACAGGGTCTAATATGCAAATAACAGGACCTAAATGGAATTACTTCTACATTTCTATGGACGGCAGGTTGGTTTTGGGAGAACATAGGGGCTCTTTAATAAAATGTGCACGGCATTGTGGGGGACAGATATCCCCTGGGTCCACTAGAAGGCTAGAAGCCTCGCGAAAGGCTTTGGGCCCATTATTTCGCAAGGTCGTCCCTTCATGGGCCAGAGGAGGAGCCGCGGACGGAATGAATTAACGCAAGATTGGATATACTCGAGCCCAGATGGCTCATTGGATTTAAGCATTATCCATAGCATTGATCTGATTCTCTCGTACAGCACCCTCAGACATCAGAACTAAACGAGGATAAGTCAGCAGGATAATAGGAAGATAAGTTCAGTCGGTTCACTATTACTTAGGTGCACGATGTTATCATACCCGCATGTAACGCCCTATGGTCGAGTATATAAGGCCTAGGGGCACCCCATCAAAAGATAGGTCACTCATTAGCCATCTACTCCATTCTCTGGCATCCTTCATACTAGAGAATCCCCCTGTAACCCACCACATAAAGATCCACGCCAGGAAGTAGGGTGTTACGCCTCTCTAAATGGCCCGAACCTGTATAAAATTGTCTATCATCTCTCGTGCGCCTAGCACGAACCATCGAGCTACAGTCGGTAACACCGTCCTACCCAAAAAGCACCTCGAGGGGTAACCCCGGGTGCGGTCGGGTCCCAAACACCGACAGCTGGCGCGCCAGGTAGGGGGTGTGGCGCTGATCCAAGCTAGCTCAATGGCCATCATTTTCTAGCATAAGATCGCTCTCCGCCCTGGATCTGTGTTCTGCTTCGGAACTATCTCATCTGTGGCAGACAAAGAAGGAATTTTGCATCGTATAGCGGATCCACCGGAGAAGAAGCCTTCCTCAAAAATCTCCAAAAAAGCCGGAATGAAGCAAGAAATAGCGCAAACTCCAGCGCTCCGGGCAAAGACTACCTCCTGCAAGCCAGGGGCAGAGAATTCGTTTACCCGGAGAACCCCGTTGTCCACCTCATCCACGGAAAAGTGGACACTGATTACAAGGAAAAAAGAAGCAAACGGGGTAGAAGCCCGCCAAGCTGCTCTTCCGGTGCCTCCACCCTCAAAGGAGGACAGAGAGAAGCTTGTCACCACAGCAACCCCATTCTACCCCGACGTCCTCTTCAGCGGGGGAAGAGTGGAATCGTATCCCATCTCCGACGACGACCAACCATGTCGGGGGAAGAACCCCCTCAGCGCGAAGCTCGCCGACGAAGGAATTGGCGCCGGAATGTTCGACGACACCATGAAGCTGGAGAACGAGATCCGGCGCAACCTGTGTCTCGAGACGAGATCTCAGATGTGGGAGAAACTCCTGACAAACGAGTCTTCAGGGAAAGGAGGAATTCCTGCCGACGTGATCGTCGGCAGGCTCAAGAGCGAGCTGAACAGGATGTGAGGCTACGCCGAGAGAACCCTCTCTTCACGCGAAACCTGAACCCTGAATTCGCCCGCGCCATGAACACACCGAGTGAGGTCGGGGGAGTATTGGCTCGGATAGCCGACGGTCTCCCCCGGACTCCAGACGCTGAAGGGTATTGGCGGCTACTCACTCGGGCGGGTAATCATCTTCTGCCTCTCGCTCATCCTCCGAGCGATTTACGGCACGCCATCAACAGTCGGCGGGACACGTGGAGATCCATCAACGCTTCACGCGAATGGCGACATGAAAACAAAATACGACACCAAGAGAAGTACGATCAGGATCATGGCATCCCTGCACGAAATCAGGCCACCAGAGTTGAGTCGGCAACTGAAGCGCCCCAATCCTCTGGGACTCAAATGTGATACAATTACTAGTTCTAGGAGGCTAGTAAACACATTTATACATCAGATGATTCTAGATCTGCTTAAACGAGACAAACCTATAAAGGTGGCGAACAACTTTAAGAGTTGGTCCACGACTCGGGACATATCATCAGAGTGGGGCTGAAGCAGCCCGATATACGCAGCGAAGCAAATCAGCGGTCCAACAGCCACAAGCAAGGTTGGGAACAGGCGTAACTCTTACCCGATCTCCTTTTTCTGAAAAACAACAAATAAGCAAGGGTGAGTACAAACGTACTCAGCAGCCCACCTTCACCCGCGGAATGGGGAAATCAGATATAATGCATGGAATATGTGGATCTTAGGATATTTTGCAGAAACAACAATATTTTATGCAGGGTTGTTTTGAAAAACATTTTATATTTTGCAAAGCGCATCCTCTCCAAAAGGAGCAGGAAGTTTTTCAATATAGAATAAAATCCCCTGGACTAAACCATCTAGGTATCTCAGCAGTTTTCCACTAGTTTTCATTTTCAAAAACAGCTACTGGACTTCCCGTCCACCATAGCTCACGGCTCAACCGCCAGACCTTTTAAAAACCACTTTTCTCAAACGCACCTCTTCTTTTTTGAAAACAAAACACTAATTGTCATACCACACCAGACTCGTCCATTCCTGTGGACACAGACTATTCGAATAGGTTTGAACTCTGCGTAGAGGGGTACACTTTACCCACTAGTCTGGTTTCTGCGATCTCACCGTCGTGAGACCCGAAGGCCGAATCTCTTTCTTTCCTCGCACGTCCTAACCTTAATGGTTATACCGAAAGGAGTCAGGCCACCGCCATGCCCAAACCGGACAAAACATTCCCCTCCTTATCCTCCCGGTGCTCCCCAGCCTTCATAACCCTAGGGTTGGATCGTACGAGTTCAGATTGAGTGACTGCCCACACAGTCTCGAGTGGTTGTACTTATCATGAGTACAGGTAGTGAAGGATGACAAACCGGTCCTTATATGAGGGGACAATCCTTCTGCTCACGCCTAAACCAGCTGAGCCATCACCTTAGGCCCTCCCCTAAACTAGCGAGTCCCTGATCATCCCTACTCAAAGGTGATAAGGGTGAAAACCCTTCATCATACACATTTTGAAAAGCATTTTCTTTTGAAAACTCACACCTTTTCTCAAATCATTTGTAACAAATATATCAGGGATTGATTGCGGCAAGTGGCTGGGTGGCCATAATAACTTGTCTCAAAATCATATCATGCATAAAATAACAGGCTGAGGGTTGTGGTTGAAAAACATAGGTAATTTATGCATCAAAGGGATCCAGTGAGCTTGTCGTGCTTATTCGGCGAAGGGGGAAGGGGAGCTCGTGGAACTGGCTTCTGGCTCCACCGCCTGGCGTTGACTTGCAGATCTGGCCTCCACGAGATGGCACAAATGCTCCGATAACTATGCAACATGAACAAGCAAACATACAAACCAGCAAGTATACCAACAAATATTTAGTATAGAGGTCAGAATAGCGATATATGGATGGGTAGAATCGTGAGTAGAATCTGTGTCATGTGGTGTTGAGATACTACTAGTGGTGGAGTGGAGGTGCTTACCAGGAGGGTGGACTGGAGGCGAAGCGACACTATGCGTGTAGCCGGCAGAGCGGAGTAACTGAGTGAGTGGGGTGTTTGCCTTAGCTGAGGGTGTTGAGTGTGTGTGGAGAGGGAGAGGGTAGCTGGGTGTATTTATAGCTGGGTGTAAGTGGTGTAGCACAGTGAAGTTCACTGTTGGTGAGAATAGTGACGAATGAATCATCTGACTTAGTATGAACAGGAGAGTTATAGGCAGAATATGGGACAAGAGTATTTTGGGAGTTTTCTTGAACATGAACCATGCTTAAGGGATGACATGGTTGGATAGGGAATAGTTCGATAAGAATTTAGAAACGAGAATTATTGGAATCTGAGTTTGGAAGCCTAGTTCAAAAGAATCTCAAAGTTAAGCATGCTCAACTTGGAGAAACCTAGGATGGGCGACCAGATGGGAAGTTCCCTACTGGACGAAAAATCACAGTCATCGGAGTTCGTATGACTGGAATATGGTCTTAGGTGGACTGGACGGCATGATGGATGAGTAGTTGAAATTTGGGGTGATCGGATGATCGATGAATAGTAACGATGAATAGTGACGACGAAAAGGTTGCCATAGATATCATCGATGAATAGTAACGATGATGAATAGTAATGGTGAATAGTAACGATGAATAGTGATGGTGAATAGTTCGTATGAACGAACGATGAACGATGAATAGTAATGATGAACGAACGATGAACGATGAATAGGAACTATGAATGAACGGACGAACGATCGAATGATCGGACGAACGAACGATCGAAATTTCGGCAGCATAACGGCAGGACAAAGATTATCTGGAAGAACGATGAATAGGGACTATGAACGAACGATGAACGATGAATAGGAACTATGAACGAACGATGAACGATCGAATGATCGAACGAACGAACGATCAGAATTTCGGCAGCATAACGGCAGGGAAAAGATTATTTGGACGAACGATCGAATGATCAGACGAACGAACGATCGGAATTTCGACAGCATAATGGCAGGACAAAGATTATCTGGAAGAACGATGAATAGGGACTATAAACGAACGATGAACGATGAATAGGAACTATGAACGAACGATGAACGATCGAATGATCGAACGAACGAACGATCGGAATTTTGGCAGCATAACGGCAGGAAAAAGATTATTTGGACGAACAAACCATGAACGATCGGACGATCGGACGAACGAACGAGCGAACCATGAACGATCGGACGAACGATCGAACGATCGGACGAACGAACGAACAAACTAAGAACAGGGGGACGAACGATCGAAGAACGACCGAACAATCCTTATGCTAGTGTGTGCTTGTGTGGGACATGGAGTGGGTGTGTGGGGGGAGAGAGTTGCCATGAAATGGCTTGGGGTGGGATGAGAGGAGGCCCTTGCCCCTCTATTTATAGCCATGGTGGGGGATTAGGGGGAGGGATGAGAGGATTAGTGGGAGATTAGCATGGATTTGTCTTATATGAGTGTAATCAGCTTGTAGAGCTCAACGTATGACACCGGAGGCATACGTATACGTATGAGCATGAGGAAAGTTATGAAGAAAATATTTGGAGGGACTTGAAAAATGATTCTGAAGGTATTTCTCAAGAGGAAAATATCTGGAGATATATCAGTGGAATATTTGGGCAGTATTTCTGGAAAGAACTTGAAGGGGATCACTAGGGAAATATCTGGGCAGTATTTCTGGAAGAATTTGAGGGGGATCACTGGAGAAATATCTGTAGGATATTTGAGGAGGATTTTGGAGTGAATATAGACCACTATATTTTATTTGCTGATATCAACTCGCAAACAAACATTTTGAAATGAAATTTGAAATTCATTTTGAATTTAGGGCGAGTTTGAGAAAATTTCAAGATTTGAATTTTTGGGATGCTACAAATCTACCCCACTTAAAAGGAATCTCGTCCTCGAGATTCGGCTTAGAAGGGTTATGGGTATAGCTTTACTTCAGCTACATATCTTCACCTTGCAGACTCCTCAAGGAGATGGAACTTCAACAAAATCTAGCCTTTGAGGGGCATCTGGTTGCCGATTGCAAACGCTGATTCTGGCTACTCAAAAAAATCATCTTCAGGCTTCTGGCTTTCGCTTGGCAGCTAGCTTATTGAAGAAGCATCGATGCCAACACGCAAACCTTCCTCTTGCGAACTCCCACATGGATTCCTTCCTTGACTAGTCTTCTGGTGCTTCATCAACGGAACTTGGGTGACCACTTCTCATCCAGAAACTTATATGCTTCGATGATTTGATCCTCCACAAGCTTGCTACAGGCCTTCTTCTTTTTCTCCATAGCAGGAACCTTACTGGAACACTACCCCACTTAAAAAGAATGAGGGTAGATCTCTTGAATCTTGGGAATTTGAACTTCTTGAAGTACCTCATAACAAGGGTGTTACGGGGCCTTCTTCTGCTATTGCTGCTTGAGCAGGCTGCGAAGAAATGACTGACACAGGGTTGATTCTGGGACAACCTTCTTCTCATCTTCTCTTCACTATCTTCTTTTCACTGCCCCTTTCTTTCTCTTTGCTCTTCCTACTGGAGGATTCTATCAAAGATTATTACCATCATACAGAGGAGGAAATCGAAGACTATGAACCATGTACAACCGTCTTCAACCCAAGAATCACCAAACATTGTGATCTTAGGGGCGAGGGATTGGAAAATGGAGTTGCTTGCGATTTGGCAGAGGGGATTTATTTGGAGTGTGCTTTGCTTTGAGCGAGATGGGAGTTGAGGGAGCTGGTGGGGGCGGGGGGTTTATAGGCGAGCGGGGGTGCTCGGGGGGGGGGGGGGGGGGGTGGACTGGTAGTGATGGAGCAGGTGACACGAGGCAGCAGGTGCGACAAGGGGAAGGGGGGCCTGGTGTTGCCGGCGATGATGGCGGCGGTGGGTGCGCTGCAAAGGGGGGTGGGTGGCGGTAGTGCGCTGCAAAGGGGGGCGTGTGTTGGTGGTTGGAGGCGAGGAACGGGTGCGTGGGGCACGGGTGAGTGGTGGGGTCAATGACCCTGATGTTTGTGGTCTCTGGTTCCAAGAATCTTTGCCTCTCTGTATGGTAATAACTCCTTTTGTCCTCTTTTTTGTTTACTTTGACTTAGGGGCAGTGCTTTGATTCTCACGGTCGGTCCTTTTGACTGAGCGGCTGGACTGGTTTCTTTTTGTAGCTTATTCTAGGCTTCAAGGGTAAGCTTCCTGGTATCTTCTTGGGCAACGTGCTTTTCTCTTGAGATGGGTTAAGATGAGAATGGAAGCATAAGGTGAGGATTAGCTCTAATTTGTGATCTACGTTTTTAGAGAAAACCTTTCTTAAAAAGGAAGAAAACACATAAGTTCAACAATTATAAGCACAAACAAATCGAATGTTTTGAATAAGGGAAGAATAGAGTTTTTTTTCAAAGCACGGATGTAGCATCCCAAAAATTCAAATCCTGAAATTTTCTCAAACTCGCTCTAAATTCAAAATGAATTTCAAATTTCATTTCAAAATGTTTGTTTGCGAGTTGATATCAGCAAATAAAATATAGTGGTCTATATTCTCTCCAAAATCCTTCTCAAAATATCCTACAAATATTTCCCCAATGATCCCCCTCAAATTGTTTACAGAAATACTGCCCAGATATTTCCCTAGTGATCCTCTTCAAGTTCTTTCCAGAAATACTGCCCAAATATTCCACCGATATATCTCCAGGTATTTTCCTCTTGAGAAATACCTTCAGAATCATTTTTCAAGTCCCTACAAATATTTTCTTCATAACTTTCCTCATGCTCATACGTATACGTATGCCTCCAGTGTCATATGGTGAGCTCTACAAGCAAATCTCACTTATACAAGGCAAATACATGCTAATCTCCCACTAATCATCTCATCCTCCCACTAATCCTCTCATCCCTCCCCCTAATCCCCCCCACCATGGCTATAAATAGAGGGGCAAGGGCCTCCCCTCATCCCACCCCAAGCCATTTCATGGCAACTCTCTTCCCCCCCACACACACACCCACTCCATGTTCCACACAAGCACACACTAGCACAAGGATCGTTCGATCGTTCTTCGATCGTTCGTCCCCTGTTCTTAGTTTGTTCGTTCGTTCGTCCGATCGTCCGATCGTTCATGGTTCGTTCGTCCGTTCGTCCGATCGTTCGATCATTCGTCCGTTCGTTCGTCCAAATAATCTTTTTCCTATCGTTATGCTGCCGAAATTTCGATCATTCGTTCGTTCGATCATTCGATCGTTCATCGTTCGTTCATAGTTCCTATTCATCGTTCATCGTTCGTTCATAGTCCCTATTCATCGTTCTTCCAGATAATCATTGTCCTGCCGTTATGCTGCCGAAATTCCGATCGTTCGTTCGTCCGATCACTCGATCGTTCGTCCGTTCGTTCATCCAAATAATCTTTGTCCTACCGTTATGCTGCCGAAATTTCGATCATTCGTTCGTTCGATCATTCGATCGTTCATCGTTCGTTCATAGTTCCTATTCATCGTTCATCGTTCGTTCATGGTCCCTATTCATCGTTCTTCCAGATAATCTTTGTCCTGTCGTTATGCTGCCGAAATTCCGATCGTTCGTTCGTCCGATCATTCGATCGTTCGTCCGTTCGTTCATAGTTCCTATTCATCGTTCATCGTTCGTTCATAGTTCCTATTCATCGTTCGTTCATACGACTATTCACCATCACTATTCACCGTTACTATTCATCATTACTATTCACTAACACTATTCACCATCGTCACTATTCAGTGTTTCTATTCATCATCGTTACTATTCATCATCATTACTACTCGTCTATGATATCTAGTAACTTTTTCGTCGTCACTATTCATCGATTAGCCGATCACCCCGAATTTCAACTACTCATACATCATGCTGTCCAGTCCACCTAAGACCAGCCAGACCCATATTCCAGTCATACGAACTTCGGTGACTGTGATTTTCCTTCCAGTAGGGAACTTCCCATCTGGTCACCCATCCCAGGTTTCTCCAAGTTGAGCACGCTTAACTTTGAGATTCCTTCGAACCAGGCTCCCAAACTCAGATTCCAATAATTCTCGTTTCTAAATTCTTATCAAACTATTCCCTATCCAACCATGTCATCCCTTAAGCATGGTCCATATTCCAGAAAACTCCCAAAATACTCTTGTCCCATATTCTGCCTATAACTCTCTTGTTCATACTAAGTCAGACGATTCATTCGTCACTATTCTCACCAACAGTGAATTTCACTGTGCTACACCACATACACCCAGCTATAAATACACCCAGCTACCCTCTCCCTCTCCACACACACTCAACACCCTCAGCCAAGGCAAACACCCCACCCACTCAGTTACTCTGCTTTGCCGGCTACACGCATAGTGTCGCTTCGCCTCCAGTCCACCCTCCTAGTAAGCACCTCCGCTCCACCACCAGTAATATCACAACACCACATTACACAGATTCTACTCAAGACTCTACCCATCCATATATCACTATTCTGACCACTATACTAAATATTTGTTGCTATACTTGTTGGTTTGTATGTTTGCTTGTTCATGTTGCATAGTTATCGGAGCGTTTGTGCCGTCTCGTGGAGGCCAGATCTGCAAGTCTACGCCAGGCGGTGGAGCCAGAAGCCAGTTCCGCGAGCTCTCCTTCCCCCTTCGCCGAATAAGCACGGCAAGCTCACTGGATCCCTTTGATGCATAAATTACCTATGATTTTTCAACCACAACCCTCAGCCTGTTATTTTATGCATGATATGATTTTGAGACAAGTTATTGTGGCCACCCAGCCGCTTGCCGCAATCTATCCCTGATATATATGTTCTAAATGATTTGAGAACAGGTGTGAGTTTTCAAAAGAAAATGCTTTTCAAAATGTGTGTGATGAAGGGTTTTCACCCTTATCACCTTGTGAGTGGGATAATCAGGGACTCCCTGGTTTAGGGGAGGGCCTAAGGTGTTGGCTCAGCTGGTTTAGGCGTGAGCAGAAGGATTGTCCCCTCATATAAGGACCGGTTTGTCATCTTCACTACCTGTACTCTTTAATAGTACAACCACTCGAGACTGTGTGGGCAGTCACTCAATCTGAACTCGTGCGGTCCGACCCCAGGGTTATGAAGGCTGGGGAGCACCGGGAGGATAAGGAGGGGGAAAGTTTTGTCCGGTTTGGACATGGTGGTGGTCTGACTCCTTTCGGATAACCGTTAAGGTTAGGACGTGCGAGGAAAGAAAGAGATTCGGATTCGGATCTCATTGATCATGAGATCGCAGAGCCGGACTAGTGGGTAAAGTGTACACCTCTGCGCAGAGTTTGAAAACCTATTCGAATAGTCTGTGTCCACAGGAATGGACGAGTCTGGTATGGTATGACAATTAATGTTTTGTTTTTCAAAAAAAAAGGGTGTGCTTGAGAAAAGTGGTTTTTAAAAGGTTCGGCGGTTGAGCCGTGAGCTATGGTGGACGGGAAGTCCAGTAGCTGTTTTTGAAAATGAAAACCAGTGGGAACTGCTGAGATACCTGGATGGTTTAGTCTAGGGGAATTTGTTATAATACTGAAAAACTTCCTGCTCCTTTTGGAGAGGATGCGCTTTGCAAAAATACAAAATGTTTTTCAAAACAACTCTGCATAAAATATTGCTGTTTCTGCAAAATATCCTGAGCTCCACATATTCCATGCATTATATCTGATTTCCCCAATCCGCGGGTGAAGGTGGGCTGCTGAGTACGTTTGTACTCACCCTTGCTTATTTGTTGTTTTTCAGAAAAAGGAGATCGGGTAAGAGTTACGACTGTTCCCAACCTTGCCTGTGGTTGTTGGACCGCTGATTTGCTTCACTGCGTATATCGGGCTGCTTCAGCCCCACTCTGATGATATGTCCCGAGTTGTGGACCAACTCTTAAAGTTGTTCGCCACCTTTATAGGTTGGTCTCGTTTAAGCAGATCTGGAATCATCTGATGTATAAATGTGTTTACTAGCCTCCTGGGACTAGTAATTGTATCACATTTGAGTCCCAGAGGATCGGGACGCTTCAACGGACCACTCAGATTCGGGGGCTAAGCATAACTACTATTGCTTGGCTCCTGAATTGAGAACTGTGCTAAATGCAACTTATGAGCACTAACGTTAAAGCATCACATATGCACTCAAAAGGGAAGAAAACATCAAGCGAAATTCATTTTGAAATGCCCTAGGGGGCCACACATTTAGAGTTTGCAAAACATGAGTCTACACGATTACCTCTCATACATGCAAGGCTCTAGCCAAAGTGAAGAAAAACTTCACTAGCAATGCATGCAGAGGACTGGGCATAACTAACTTCAGACCAGGCAACTTCTCTTCTGGCGAGGCTTGCACACAGCTTCAATCTGAGACATCTCCTAGATGGGTCAAGAGGGAGCTGATGTTGATGACTTCTTCTGGCGGCGACTGAGATGGCAGGACAGGGTCGAACTCTTCTTCAAGCGAGACTGGCTCTTGTAGCTCCTCAGAGGGCGGCGGTGCAGGCGGGGTGCTTGCAGCTTCTTCTTTGATCTCACGGGACGGTGCTGGAATCTTCTTCATGGTGAGGGGCTCAAACAACTCTGGCGGGGGATCTTAGGATGATTCAGGGTGCTCTTGCTTATCCATAGCCTAAGGGAAGACTGGAATTCCTTCCAAGACTATGGCTCCTTCCTGCAGTTTCCAAGCCTTCTTCTCTCCTCTGACAGAGACCGGGTGACCTTCAAGAATCTAGGGATCTTCAGCTCTCCTGGGTTGAACTGGGTTGGATGAAGCGGGCTCTTGGATCCGCAGGGCTCTACGTTGGTTATGGGTTACCAAGTAGGCCTCCATCAACTTCTGGACGTGCTCATCCTTGGCTTGCTTCAGGGCTTCAACAGCAATGGCTTCACAACTTTCCAAGGCAGCTACACAGGCTTGAGCTGAGGTGAGATCCACATGGAGCTTACGGTTGAGCTTCTCTGCATCTTCTGATCGAGCAATCATCTGACGGTGGTGCCGAGCCAAGAAATCATACTGGGCATCTAGGGTGAGCAGGTATGCAGTGAGGTACACGACTGAGGGGTCGTCCTTAAGCAGTTGTTGCCCTTCCAATGCACGCATTCTGGCCATCCAAACAGGACGGTCTCTCTGAAAGGGCGGAAAGAATCTGAGCGGGGTGTCGGCCACTTCTTCTTCATAGATCTGACACAGGGCCCTCTGATAGTCGCCTAGAGGGGGGGTGAATAGGGCGAAACTGAAATTTACAAAAATAATCACAACTACAAGCGGGGGTTAGCGTTAGAAATATAAACGAGTCCGCGAGAGAGGGCGCAAAACAAATCGCAAGCGAATAAGAGTGTGACACGCGGATTTGTTTTACCGAGGTTCGGTTCTTGCAAACCTACTCCCCGTTGAGGAGGCCACAAAGGCCGGGTCTCTTTCAACCCTTCCCTCTCTCAAACGATCCCACGGATCGAGTGAGCTTTCTCTTCTTCTCAATCAAACGGGAACAAAACTTCCCCGCAAGGGCCACCACACAATTGGTGCCTCTTGCCTTGGTTACAATTGAGATTGATCACAAGAACAAGTGAGAAAGAAAAGAATGCGATCCAAGCGCAAGAGCTCGAAAGAACACAAGCAAATCACTCTCTCTAGTCACTATGGAGTTGTGTGGAATTTGGAGAGGACTTGATCTATTTGGTGTGTCTAGAATTGAATGCTAGAGCTCTTGTAGTAGTTGAGAAGTGGAAAACTTGGATGGCAATGAATGTGGGGTGGTTGGGGTATTTATAGCCCCAACCACCAAAAGTGACCGTTGCTGGAACCTGTCTGTTCGATGGCGCACCGGACAGTCCGGTGCACACCGGACAGTCCGGTGCCCCTGCCACGTCACCATTGCCGTTGGATTCTGACCGTTGGAGCTTCTGACTTCTGGGTCCTCCTGGGTGTCCGGTGCACACCGGACATGTACTGTTTGATGTCCGGTGCACCGGTATGGGCACGTCTGACGACTGCGCGCGCTGCGCGCGCATTAAATGCCCCGCAGGGAGCCGTTGGCGCCGAAAAGAGCCGTTGCCCCGCTGGTACACCGGACAGTCCGGTGCACACCGGACAGTCCGGTGAATTTTAGCGGAGCAGCTGCCGCGCGAACCCGAGGCTGGCGAGTTCCGGAGACCGCGCCTCCTTGGAGCACCGGACATGTCCGGTGCACACCGGACAGTCCGGTGAATTATAGCGTGCCGGCTTCCGAGAATTCCCGAGGGCGTAGAGTTTGAGTTGGAGTTCCTCTGGGTGCACCGGACACTGTCCGGTGCACACCGGACAGTCCGGTGCCTTCAGCCAGAGATGCCTTCGGTTGCCTCGTTGCTCCTTTGTTGAATCCAACACTTGGTCTTTTTATTGGCTAAGTGTGAACCTTTTGCACCTGTATAACTTAAGTACTAGAGCAAACTAGTTAGTCCAATATTTGTGTTGGGCACTTCAACCACCAAAATTATTTAGGAACTAGATGTAAGCCTAATTCCCTTTCAATCTCCCCCTTTTTGGTGATTGATGCCAACACAAACCAAAGCAAATATAGAAGTGCATAATTGAACTAGTTTGCATAATGTAAGTGCAAAGGTTGCTTGGAATTGAGCCAATATATACTTACATGATGCGCATGGATTGTTTTCTTTGTTTTTGACATATTGGACCACATTTCCACCAAAAGTTTTGTTTTTGCAAATTCTTTTGTAAATTCTTTTCAAAGTCATTTTGCAAGATAGACAAAGGTAAATGAATAAGATTTTACAAAGCAATTTTAAGTTTTGAAAGTTTCTTCCTTTGTTCCAAAATGCTTTCCCTTTGACTAAACAAAACTCCCCCTAAATGAGATTCTCCTCTTAGGGTTCAAGAGGGTTTTGATTTAACATTTTGAAAAACTACTTCCTCCCCCTTTAGAACATAATAAGATACCAATTTTCAAATTGACCAATTTGAAAATCTCTCCAAAATTTTAAGTGGTGGAGCGGTCCGTTTGCTTTGGGCTCATATTTGGTGGAGCGGTCCGTTTGCTTTGGGCTCATATTATCTCCCCCTTTGGCATGAATCGCCAAAAACGGAATCATTAGAGCCTAATGAAGTCCTTTTCTCCCTCTTTGGTCATAAAATGAATGAGTGAGGATTATACCAAAGTTGGAGAGTGATGCGGAGCGACGGCGAAGGATGAGTAGTAGAGTGGAGTGGAAGCCTTGTCTTCGCCGAAGACTCCAATTCCCTTTTCAATATACCTATGACTTGGTTTGGAATATACTTGAAAACACATTAGTCATAGCATATATAAAAGAGACATGACCAAAGGTATATTAATGAGCTATGTGTGCAAGACTAGCAAAAGAAATTCCTAGAATCAAGAATATTAAGCTCATGCCTAAGTCTGGTAAAAGATTGTTCATCAAGTGGCTTGGTAAAGATATCGGCTAATTGATCTTTAGTGTTAATGTATGAAATCTCGATATCCCCTTTTTGTTGGTGATCCCGAAGAAAATGATACCGAATGGCTATGTGCTTAGTGCGGCTATGCTCGACGGGATTGTCGGCCATTTTGATTGCACTCTCATTGTCACATAGCAAAGGGACTTTGGTTAATTTGTAACCGTAGTCCCGCAGGGTTTGCCTCATCCAAAGCAATTGCGCGCAACAGTGACCTGCGGCAATGTACTCGGCTTCGGCGGTAGAAAGAGCGACCGAATTTTGCTTCTTTGAGGCCCAAGACACCAAGGATCTTCCCAAGAACTGGCAAGTCCCCGATGTGCTCTTCCTATTAATCTTACACCCCGCCCAATCGGCATCCGAATAACCAAACAAATCAAAAGTGGATCCCCGAGGGTACCAAAGCCCAAACTTAGGAGTATAAGCTAAATATCTCAAGATTCGTTTTACGGCCGTAAGGTGTGATTCCTTAGGGTCGGCTTGGAATCTTGCACACATGCATACGGAAAGCATAATGTCCGGTCGAGATGCACATAAATAAAGCAATGAACCAAACATCGACCGGTATACCTTTTGATCCACGGACTTACCTCCCGTGTCAAGGTCGAGATGCCCATTTGTTCCCATGGGTGTCTTGATGGGCTTGGCATCCTTCATTCCAAACTTGCTTAGAATATCTTGAGTATACTTCGTTTGACTAATGAAGGTGCCCTCTTGGAGTTGCTTGACTTGAAATCCTAGAAAATACTTCAACTCCCCCATCATTGACATCTCGAATTTTTGTGTCATGATTCTACTAAATTCTTCACATGTAGATTTGTTAGTAGACCCAAATATAATATCATCAACATAAATTTGGCATACGAACAAATCATTGTCAAGAGTTTTAGTGAATAAAGTAGGATCGGCTTTGCCGACTTTGAAGCCATTTGCAATAAGGAAATCTCTAAGGCATTCATACCATGCTCTTGGGGCTTGCTTGAGCCCATAAAGCGCCTTAGAGAGCCTATAGACATGGTTAGGATACTCACTGTCTTCAAAGCTGGGAGGTTGCTCAACATAGACCTCCTCCTTGATTGGTCCATTGAGGAAGGCACTCTTCACGTCCATTTGATAAAGCTTGAAGCCATGGTAAGTAGCATAGGCCAATAATATACGAATTGACTCAAGCCTAGCTACGGGTGCATAGGTTTCACCAAAATCCAAACCTTCGACTTGTGAATACCCCTTGGCCACGAGTCGAGCTTTGTTCCTAGTCACCACACCATGCTCGTCTTGCTTGTTGCGGAAGACCCACTTGGTTCCTACAACATTTTGGTTAGGACGTGGAACTAAGTGCCATACCTCGTTCCTCGTGAAATTGTTGAGCTCCTCCTGCATCGCCATCACCCAATCCGAATCTTGAAGTGCTTCCTCTACCCTGTGTGGCTCAATAGAGGAAACAAACGAGTAATGCTCACAAAAATGCGCAACACGAGATCGAGTAGTTACCCCCTTATGAATGTCGCCGAGGATGGTGTCGACGGGGTGATCTCGTTGTATTGCTTGGTGGACTCTTGGGAGTGGCGGCCTTGGTTGATCATCCTCCTTGTCCTCATCATTTGCATCTCCCCCTTGATCGTTGCCGTCATTTTGAGGTGGCTCATCTTCTTGATCTTCTTGTTCATCATCTTGAGTCTCATCCTCAATTTGAGTTGGTGGAGATGCTTGCATGGAGGAGGATGGTTGATCTTGTGCATGTGGAGGCTTTTTGGATTCCTTAGGACACACATCCCCAATATACATGTTCCTTAGCGCTGTGCATGGAGCCTGTTCTTCACCTATATCATCAAGATCAACTTGCTCTACTTGAGAGCCGTTAGTCTCATCAAACACAACGTCACAAGAAACTTCAACAAGTCCTGAGGACTTATTAAAGACTCTATATGCCCTTGTGTTTGAGTCATATCCTAGTAAAAAGCCTTCTACAGTTTTGGGAGCAAATTTAGATTTTCTACCTCTCTTAACAAGAATAAAACATTTGCTACCAAAAACTCTAAAATATGAAATATTTGGCTTTTTACCGGTTAGGAGTTCATAAGATGTCTTCTTGAGGATTCGGTGAAGATATAACCGGTTGATGGCGTAGCAGGCGGTGTTGACCGCCTCGGCCCAAAACCGATCCGGTGTCTTGTACTCATCAAGCATGGTTCTTGCCATGTCCAATAGAGTTCGATTCTTCCTCTCCACTACACCATTTTGTTGTGGAGTGTAGGGAGAAGAGAACTCATGCTTGATGCCCTCTTCCTCAAGAAAGCCTTCAATTTGGGAGTTTTTGAACTCCGTCCCGTTGTCGCTTCTAATTTTCTTGATCCTTAAACCGAACTCATTTTGAGCCCGTCTCAAGAATCCCTTTAAAGTTTCTTGGGTATGAGATTTGTCCTGCAAAAAGAACACCCAAGTGAAGCGAGAATAATCATCCACAATTACAAGGCAATACTTACTACCGCCGATGCTTATGTAAGCGATCGGGCCGAATAAATCCATGTGTAGGAGCTCCAGTGGCCTGTCGGTAGTCATGATGTTTTTGTGTGGATGATGTATGCCAACTTGCTTCCCGGCTTGGCATGCGCTACAAATCCTGTCTTTCTCAAAATGAACATTTGTTAGTCCTAAAATGTGTTCCCCCTTTAGAAGCTTATGAAGATTCTTCATTCCAACATGGGCTAGTCGGCGATGCCAAAGCCAACCCAAGTTAGTCTTAGCAATCAAGCAAGTGTCGAGTTCAGCTCTATCAAAATCAACCAGGTATAGCTGACCCTCTAACACTCCCTTAAATGCTATTGAATCATCACTTCTTCTAAAGACAGTAACACCTATATCAGTAAAAAGACAGTTGTAGCCCATTTTACATAATTGGGATACGGAAAGCAAATTGTAATCTAAGGAATCTACAAGAAAAACATTGGAAATAGTATGGTCAGGAGATATAGCAATTTTACCCAAACCTTTGACCAAACCTTGATTTCCATCCCCGAATGTGATAGCTCGTTGGGGATCTTGGTTTTTCTCATATGAGGAGAACATCCTTTTCTCCCCTGTCATGTGGTTTGTGCACCCGCTGTCGAGTATCCAACTTGAGCCCCCGGATGCATAAACCTACAAAACAATTTTAGTTCTTTGTTTTAGGTACCCAAACGGTTTTGGGTCCTTTGGCATTAGAAACGAGAACTTTGGGTACCCAAACACAAGTCTTGGAGCCCTTGTGTTTGCCCCCAATAATCTTGGCAACTACCTTGCCGGATTTGTTAGTTAAAACATATGATGCATCAAAAGTCTTAAATGAAATGGCATGATCATTTGATGCATAAGGAGTTTTCTTTCTAGGCAACTTGGCATGGGTTGGTTGCCTAGATCTAGATGTCTCACCCTTATACATGAAAGCATGATTAGGGCCAGAGTGAGACTTCCTAGAATGAATTTTCCTAATCTTGCTCTCAGGATACCCGGCAGGGTACAAAATGTAACCCTCGTTATCCTGAGGCATGGGAGCCTTGCCCTTAACAAAGTTAGATAAGTTCTTTGGAGGGGCATTAATTTTGACATTGTCTCCCTTTTGGAAGCCAATGCCGTCCTTAATGCCAGGGCGTCTCCCATTATAGAGCATGCTTCTAGCAAGTTTAAATTTTTCATTTTCTAAGTCATGCTCTCTAATCTTAGCATTAAGTTGTGCTATGTGATCATTTTGTTTTTTAATTAAGGCTAGGTGATCATGGATAGCATCAACATTAATATCTCTACATCTAGTACAAATGGAAATATGCTCAACATTAGATGTAGAGGGTTTGCAAGATTTTAGTTCAACAACCTTAGCATGCAACATATCATTTTTAGTTCTAAGGTCGGAAATAGTAGCATTGCAAACATCAAAGTTCTTAGCCTTAGCAATTAATTTCTCATTCTCATTTCTAAGGCTAGCAAGAGAAATGTTCAATTCTTCAATCCTAGCAAGCAAATCATCATTATCATTTCTAGGATTTGGAATTGAAACATTACAAATATGAGAATCAACCTTAGCTAACAAATTAGCATTTTCATTTCTAAGGTTGTTTATAGTCTCATGGCAAGTGCTTAGCTCACTAAACAATTTTTCACATTTTTCCATTTCTAGAGCATAAGCATTTTTAACCTTAACATGCTTCTTATTTTCTTTAATAAGGAAGTCCTCTTGAGAATCCAAGAGATCATCCTTCTCATGTATAGCACTAATCAATTCATTTAATTTTTCCTTTTGTTGCATGTTGAGGTTAGCAAAAAGAATACGTAAATTATCCTCCTCATTTTTATCATCATCCTCATCACTAGATGTTTCATATTTAGTGGAGGACTTTGATTTTACCTTCTTTTTGCCGTCCTTGGCCATGAGACACTTGTGGCCGACGTTGGGGAAGAGAAGGCCCTTGGTGACGGCGATGTTGGCGGCGTCCTCGTCGTCGGAGGAGTCGCTTGAGCTTTCGTCGGAGTCCCACTCCCGACAAACATGGGCATCGCCGCCCTTCTTCTTGTAGTATCTCTTCTTCTCCTTCCTCTTGCCCTTCTTGTCATCGCCCCTGTCACTATCACTAGACATAGGACATTTTGCAATAAAATGACCGGGCTTACCACACTTGTAGCAAACCTTCTTGGAACGGGATTTGTAATCCTTCCCTTTCCGTTGCCTGAGGATTTGCCGAAAGCTTTTGATGATTAGGGCCATCTCCTCATTGTCGAGCTTGGAGGCGTCAATTGGTTGTCTACTTGGTGTAGACTCCTCCTTCTTCTCCTCCGTGGCCTTGAAGGCCACCGGTTGCGCCTTGGATGTGGAAGGTTCATCAAGCTCGTTGATCTTCTTGGAGCCCTTAATCATGCATTCAAAACTTACAAAATTCCCGATAACTTCCTCGGGGGTCATTAGTGGATATCTAGGATTGCCACGAATTAATTGAACTTGCGTGGGGTTAAGGAAAATAAGAGCTCTTAGAATAACCTTAACCACTTCGTGGTCATCCCATTTTGCGCTCCCGAGGTTGCGCACTTGGTTCACCAAGGTCTTGAGCCGGTTGTACATGTCTTGTGGCTCCTCCCCTTGGCGAAGACGGAAGCGACCGAGTTCCCCCTCGATCGTTTCCCGCTTGGTGATTTTAGTGAGTTCATCACCCTCGTGCGCCGTCTTGAGTAGGTCCCAAATCTCCTTTGCGTTCTTCAACCCTTGCACTTTGTTGTATTCCTCCTTGCTTAGAGAGGCAAGGAGAATGGTTGTGGCTTGGGAGTTGAAGTGCTCGATTTGGGCCACTTCGTCCGTGTCATAGTCCTCATCCCCTACGGATGGTACCTGTACACCATACTCAACAACATCCCATAATCTTTTGTGGAGAGAGGTTAGATGAAATCGCATCAAATTACTCCACATAGCATAATCTTCACCATTAAAAGTTGGTGGTTTGCCTAATGGGACGGATAGTAAAGGTGTATGTTTAGGAATGCGAGGGTAGCGTAGGGGAATCTTACTATACTTCTTACGCTCTTGGCGTTTAGAAGTGACTGATGCCGCGTCGGAGCCGGAGGTAGATGTCGATGAAGTGTCGGTCTCGTAGTAGACCACCTTCCTCATCCTCTTGTGCTTGTCCCCACTCCGATGCGGCTTGTGAGAAGAAGATTTTTCCTTCTTCTCCTTGTGGTGAGAAGAGGAAGATCTTTTCTCCTTCCGCTTGGAGGAGTTCTTCTTCTTCTCCCTTCTCTTGGTGCGGGACTCTTCCGATGAAGTGCTCCCTTGGCTTGTAGTGGGCTTGTCGCCGGTCTCCATCTCCTTCTTGGCGTGATCTCCCGACATCACTTCGAGCGGTTAGGCTCTAATGAAGCACCGGGCTCTGATACCAATTGATAGTCGCCTAGAGGGGGGGTGAATAGGGCGAAACTGAAATTTACAAAAATAATCACAACTACAAGCGGGGGTTAGCGTTAGAAATATAAACGAGTCCGCGAGAGAGGGCGCAAAACAAATCGCAAGCGAATAAGAGTGTGACACGCGGATTTGTTTTACCGAGGTTCGGTTCTTGCAAACCTACTCCCCGTTGAGGAGGCCACAAAGGCCGGGTCTCTTTCAACCCTTCCCTCTCTCAAACGATCCCACGGATCGAGTGAGCTTTCTCTTCTTCTCAATCAAACGGGAACAAAACTTCCCCGCAAGGGCCACCACACAATTGGTGCCTCTTGCCTTGGTTACAATTGAGATTGATCACAAGAACAAGTGAGAAAGAAAAGAATGCGATCCAAGCGCAAGAGCTCGAAAGAACACAAGCAAATCACTCTCTCTAGTCACTATGGAGTTGTGTGGAATTTGGAGAGGACTTGATCTATTTGGTGTGTCTAGAATTGAATGCTAGAGCTCTTGTAGTAGTTGAGAAGTGGAAAACTTGGATGGCAATGAATGTGGGGTGGTTGGGGTATTTATAGCCCCAACCACCAAAAGTGACCGTTGCTGGAACCTGTCTGTTCGATGGCGCACCGGACAGTCCGGTGCACACCGGACAGTCCGGTGCCCCTGCCACGTCACCATTGCCGTTGGATTCTGACCGTTGGAGCTTCTGACTTCTGGGTCCTCCTGGGTGTCCGGTGCACACCGGACATGTACTGTTTGATGTCCGGTGCACCGGTATGGGCACGTCTGACGACTGCGCGCGCTGCGCGCGCATTAAATGCCCCGCAGGGAGCCGTTGGCGCCGAAAAGAGCCGTTGCCCCGCTGGTACACCGGACAGTCCGGTGCACACCGGACAGTCCGGTGAATTTTAGCGGAGCAGCTGCCGCGCGAACCCGAGGCTGGCGAGTTCCGGAGACCGCGCCTCCTTGGAGCACCGGACATGTCCGGTGCACACCGGACAGTCCGGTGAATTATAGCGCGCCGGCTTCCGAGAATTCCCGAGGGCGTAGAGTTTGAGTTGGAGTTCCTCTGGGTGCACCGGACACTGTCCGGTGCACACCGGACAGTCCGGTGCCTTCAGCCAGAGATGCCTTCGGTTGCCTCGTTGCTCCTTTGTTGAATCCAACACTTGGTCTTTTTATTGGCTAAGTGTGAACCTTTTGCACCTGTATAACTTAAGTACTAGAGCAAACTAGTTAGTCCAATATTTGTGTTGGGCACTTCAACCACCAAAATTATTTAGGAACTAGATGTAAGCCTAATTCCCTTTCACCCTCAATGCCTTGCGAGCGACGACTTGGCAGGTGTCTTTGAATCTGTGCCCAGCAGCAGTGACACTCCATTCCACATGGTGCAGACTGGATCCAATGTATACAGTCACGACACACTTCTCTGTCCCATGCTCGACGAATTCACGACCATCATACTCTGGTTGGCTCCTAATTCCGACGCGAACTGCGCATGCTCTTAGCAACTTGGGGAAACCATCTTCATTCTGGCACAAGCTGGTTTGGCAGCGGACCTCCATCTGACTTCTGAGAGAAGGAAAGGGGGAAGCATTTTTGAAATGAAGGGATGAGAGCAAGAATTTTTTTAAGAAAATAGTTTGGACTCAAAAACTTTTGGATCAGGCTAAGGTTTACGTCTAGCGGCCAACCTAACAGCTCTGATACCACCTGAAGCGCCTCAATCCTCTAGGACTCAAATGTGATACAATTACTAGTCCCAGGAGGCTAGTAAACACATTTATACATCAGATGATTCTAGATCTGCTTAAACGAGACAAACCTATAAAGGTGGCGAACAACTTTAAGAGTTGGTCCATGACTCGGGACATATCATCAGAGTGGGGCTGAAGCAGCCCGATATACGCAGCGAAGCAAATCAACGGTCCAACAGCCACAGGCAAGGTTGGGAACACGCGTAACTCTTACCCAATCTCCTTTTTCTGAAAAACAACAAATAAGCAAGGGTGAGTACAAACGTACTCAGCAGCCCACCTTCACCCGCGGAATGGGGAAATCAGATATAATGCATGGAATATGTGGATCTTAGGATATTTTGCAGAAACAGTAATATTTTATGCAGGGTTGTTTTGAAAAACATTTTATATTTTGCAAAGCGCATCCTCTCCAAAAGGAGCAGGAAGTTTTTCAATATAGAATAAAATCCCCTGGACTAAACCATCTAGGTATCTCAGCAGTTTTCCACTGGTTTTCATTTTCAAAAGCAGCTACTGGACGTCCCGTCCACCATAGCTCACGGCTCAACCGCCGGACCTTTTAAAAACCACTTTTCTCAAACGCACCTCTTCTTTTTTGAAAACAAAACACTAATTGCCATACCACACCAGACTCGTCCATCCCTGTGGACACAGAGTATTCGAATAGGTTTGAACTCTGCGCAGAGGGGTACACTTTACCCACTAGTCCGGTTTCTGCGATCTCTCCGTCGTGAGACCCAAAGGCTGAATCTCTTTCTTTCCTCGCACGTCCTAACCTTAATGGTTATACCGGAAGGAGTCAGGCCGCCGCCATGCCCAAACCGGACAAAACATTCCCCCTCCTTATCCTCCCGGTGCTCCCCAGCCTCCATAACCCTAGGGTTGGACCGTACGAGTTCAGATTGAGTGACTGCCCACACAGTCTCGAGTGGTTGTACTTATCATGAGTACAGGTAGTGAAGGATGACAAACCGGTCCTTATATGAGGGGATAATCCTTCTGCTCACGCCTAAACCAGCTAAGCCATCACCTTAGGCCCTCCCCTAAACTAGCGAGTCCCTGATCATCCCTACTCAAAGGTGATAAGGGTGAAAACCCTTCATCATACACATTTTGAAAAGCATTTTTTTTTTGAAAACTCACACCTTTTCTCAAATCATTTGTAACAAATATATCAGGGATTGATTGCGGCAAGTGGCTGGGTGGCCATAATAACTTGTTTCAAAATCATATCATGCATAAAATAACAGGCTGAGGGTTGTGGTTGAAAAACATAGGTAATTTATGTATCAAAGGGATCCAGTGAGCTTGTCGTGCTTATTCGGCGAAGGGGGAAGGGGAGCTCACGGAACTGGCTTCTGGCTCCACCGCCTGGCGTAGACTTGCAGATCTGGCCTCCACGAGACGGCACGAATGCTCTAATAACTATGCAACATGAACAAGCAAACATACAAACCAGCAAGTATACCAACAAATATTTAGTATAGTGGTCAGAATAGCGATATATGGATGGGTAGAGTCTTGAGTAGAATCTGTGTCATGTGGTGTTGAGATACTACTAGTGGTGGAGCGGAGGTGCTTACCAGGAGGGTGGACTGGAGGCGAAGCGACACTATGCGTGTAGCCGGCAGAGCGGAGTAACTGAGTGGGTGGGGTGTTTGCCTTAGCTGAGTGTGTTGAGTGTGTGTGGAGAGGGAGAGGGTAGCTAGGTGTATTTATAGTTGGGTGTATGTGGTGTAGCACAGTGAAGTTCACTGTTGGTGAGAATAGTGACGAATGAATCGTCTGACTTAGTATGAACAGGAGAGTTATAGGCAGAATATGGGACAAGAGTATTTTGGGAGTTTTCTTGAACATGAACCATGCTTAAGGGATGACATGGTTGGATAGGGAATAGTTTGATAAGAATTTAGAAACGCGAATTATTGGAATCTGAGTTTGGAAGCCTGGTTCAAAGGAATCTCAAAGTTAAGCATGCTCAACTTGGAGAAACCTAGGATGGGCGACCAGATGGGAAGTTCCCTACTGGACGAAAAATCACAGTAATCGGAGTTCGTACGACTGGAATATGGTCTTAGGTGGACTGGACAGCATGATGGATGAGTAGTTGAAATTTAGGGTGATCGGATGATCGATGAATAGTAACGATGAATAGTGATGACGAAAAGGTTGCCATAGATATCATCGATGAATAGTAACATTGATGAATAGTAATGGTGAATAGTAACGATGAATAGTAATGGTGAATAGTGATGGTGAATAGTTCGTATGAACGAACGATGAACGATGAATAGTGATGATGAACGAATGATGAACGATGAATAGGAACTATGAACGAACGGACGAACGATCGAATGATCGGACGAACGAACGATCGAAATTTCGACAGCATAACGGCAGGACAAAGATTATCTGGAAGAACGATGAATAGGGACTATGAACGAACGATGAACGATGAATAGGAACTATGAACGAACGATGAACGATCGAATGATCGAACGAACGAACGATCAGAATTTCGGCAGCATAACGGCAGGGAAAAGATTATTTGCACGAACGATCGAATGATCAGAAGAACGAACGATCGGAATTTCGGCAGCATAACGGCAGGACAAAGATTATCTAGAAGAACGATGAATAGGGACTATAATCGAACGATGAACGATGAACGATGAATAGAAACTATGAACGAACGATGAACGATCGAATGATCGAACGAACGAACGATCGGAATTTCGGCAGCATAACGGCAGGAAAAAGATTATTTGGATGAACGAACCATGAACGATCGGACGATCGGACGAACGGACGAACGGACCATGAACGATCGGACGAACGATCGAACGATCGGACGAACGAACGAACAAACTAAGAACAGGGGGACGAACGATCGAAGAACGACCGAACGATCCTTGTGCTAGTGTGTGCTTGTGTGGAACATGGAGTGGGTGTGTGGGGGGGGGAGAGTTGCCATGAAATGGCTTGGGGTGGGATGAGAGGAGGCCCTTGCCCCTCTATTTATAGCCATGGTGGGGGATTAGGGGGAGGGATGAGAGGATTAGTGGGTGATTAGCATGGATTTGTCTTATATGAGTGTAGTTAGCTTGTAGAGCTCAACGTATGACACCGGAGGCATACGTATACGTATGAGCATGAGGAAAGTTATGAAGAAAATATTTGGAGGGACTTGAAAAATGATTCTGAAGGTATTTCTCAAGAGGAAAATATCTGGAGATATATCAGTGGAATATTTGGGCAGTATTTCTGGAAAGAACTTGAAGGGGATCACTAGGGAAATATCTAGGCAGTATTTCTGGAAGAATTTGAGGGGGATCACTGGAGAAATATCTGTAGGATATTTGAGGAGGATTTTGGAGTGAATATAGACCACTATATTTTATTTGCTGATATCAACTCGCAAACAAACATTTTGAAATGAAATTTGAAATTCATTTTGAATTTAGGGAAAGTTTGAGAAAATTTCAAGATTTGAATTTTTGGGATGCTACAGCAACGGCTTCAACTGGTGGCAGAACCCGGGGACGGTCGAGACAACACATCGGTAACTCCCCTCCCCGGGACCGGCACCATGGTCGTCGACAGGAGGACACGTGCGGAGTATCTGCACTCACTCCACGTCTCAGGGCCATTCAATGGCCTTCAAACTTCAAAGTCTCCAACATCGACAAATATGAGCCCAAGCAGGACCCGGGAGGCTGGTTGGCCATCTATACCACTGCCGCCTGGGCCGCTGGGGCAACTGAAGATGTGATGACTGCATACTTACCCATCGTCCTCGGACAAGATGCACTACAATGGCTACGACACCTACCCCGGCACTGCATCGACGATTGGAGCGACTTCAGTCGGTGTTTTATCGCCAACTTCCAATCCCTCTCCGACAAGCCAGCGCAGCCGTGGGACCTCAAATCCATCAGGCGCCGAGGGGATGAGACTCTTCGGTCGTACCTCAAGAGGTTTCAGACCATGAGAAATGGTATTCCCGAGGTCGCTGAAGCAGTAGTGATCGAGGAAATTCTACCGGGGATCCAATGACTCGGCCTTCGTCCGAGCCATACTACAAAAGGCATCGACCACTTCCGAGCAGCTATTCAGGGAGGCAGACCTCTACATCATCGCCGACGAATGGGCTCAGGACCTCATCGGGGGAATGAAGCCTGCTCCATCTGCACCACGGCGTGACGCGAACCAGCAGACCGACAAGCGCTGGGAGAAGAGGCCTCGTGAAGAAGTCCACGCCGCTGGACCACCCGTCTCTCGCGCCCGAGGGGCACCATGCGGAGGTGAACGAACATTGGACGACATCCTCGACGCCCAGTGCTCGTACCATAAAGATATGCGCCACACCCTCCGGAACTGTAGAGACTTCAAGCACTTCGTCGGGAACGACCGACCCTTCCAACCTCTACCACCTCCCCCACCACGAGGAGGACCTAGGGAACCTAGACAACCTCAGCAGTAGGAAGGGGGAGGAGGCAGAGCATTCCCACGCGTCGATGGAGAAGTTAACGTCATCTTTGGAGGACACGGGTCACAAGAGAGCAAAAGGCAATAGAAGCTCAACGATCGACAGATACTGGTGGCAGCCACCAGTGCTCCCGCCCCCTATCGGTGGTCAGAACACCCGATCACCTTTATTTGGGCGGACCAATGGCTCAACTTCGATCATCTGGGCAAGTACCCGCTCCTTGTCGATCCGATGATCTGAGAGAGCAGGGTAAAGAAGGTGTTGGTGGACGGAGGAAGCAGCATCAACGTCACTTTCACCCGGACACTCTTAGGCTTGGGAGTTGCACTCAAAGAGCTCCATGAGTCAGACACTCCTTTCTTCGACATTGTGCCGACCGAAGGAGAATACCCACTTGGACACATCTACATGCCTGTCTGAAAGTCGCCTAGAGGGGGGTGAATAGGCGAAATCTGAATATTACAAACTTAAGCACAACTACAAGTCGGGGTTAGCGTTAGAAATATAATCGAGTCCGAAAGAGAGGGCGAAAACAAATCACAAGCAAATGAAGAGTGAGACGCGGTGATTTGTTTTACCGAGGTTCGGTTCTTGCAAACCTACTCCCCGTTGAGGTAGTCACAAAGACCGGGTCTCTTTCAACCCTTTCCCTCTCTCAAACAGTCACCTAGACCGAGTGAGCTTCTCTTCTCAATCAATTGGAACACTAAGTCCCCACAAGGACCACCACACAATTGGTGTCTCTTGCCTTGATTACAATTGAGTTGGGAACAAGAAAGAAAGAAGAAGAAAAGTGATCCAAGCGCAAGAACTCAAATGAACACAATTAACTCTCTCACTAGTCATTATTTGATTGGAATGATCTTTTGACTTGAGAGAGGATTTGATCTCTTTGTTTGTGTCTTGGAGTGAAGTCTAGAGCTCTTGTATTGAATGCAATGCCAGAAAACTTGGATGCCTTGAAGTGTGGTGGTTGGGGGGTATTTATAGCCCCAACCACCAAAGTGTCCGTTAGGGATGGCTGCTGTCGAATGGCACACCGGACAGTCCGGTGTGCCACCGGACACTGTCTGGTGCGCCACCGGACACTGTCTGGTGCGCCAGCCACGTCACCTAACAGTTAGGGTTTGACCGTTGGAGGTCTGACAAGTGGGGCCACCGGACAGTTCGGTGGTGCACCGGACAGGTCCTATTCACTGTCTGGTGCGCCTTCTGGCACTGCTCTGACTTCTGTGCACGCAGGCGCGCATTGTTCACTTTCACTGTTCCTTTGTAGACGACCGTTGGCGCGAAGTAGCCGTTGCTTCGCTGGCACACTGGACAGTCCGGTGTTACACCGGACAGTCCGGTGAATTATAGCGGAGCGGCTTCCCCAAATTCCCGAAGCTGGCAAGTTTGAGTTGATCCTCCCTGGTGCACCGGACATTGTCCGGTGGTGCACCGAACACTGTCCGGTGACACACCGGACAGTCCGGTGCGCCAGACCAGGGCAACATTTGGTTGTCTTTTGCTCTTTTTATTTGAACCCTTTCTTGGTATTTTTATTGATTTGTGTTGAACCTTTGGCACCTGTAGAACTCATAATCTAGATCAAACTAGTTAGTCCAATATTTTGTGTTGGGCAATTCAACCACCAAAATTCATATGGAAAAGGTTTGACCCTATTTCCCTTTCACTGTCACCTTTGGAACTCCGGAAAACTACAGAACCGAGTTTCTGAGGTTCGAGGTAGCAAGCTTCGACTGCGGATACAACGCCATCATCGGCAGGCCAGGATTGGCGAAATTCATGGCCATTCCACATTATTCATATATGATATTGAAGATGCCAGGACCACAAGGGATCATCACTGTACGCGCTGACTTCCAAGACACCGCGGAATGTTTCCAGGTGCCCATTTAGGCGGTCCTCACCACAAAACCACCGATAACTTCCTCCGCGCAGGCGAACTCAAAGCCTGAGCAAGACCTCGCAATACCTGCGAATGAAGCTCAAGCCGTGACCTCTATGCGGCCGACTGAGGAAACTAAGAGAATCAACCTTGGGTTCGCTGATGAACGCAAGACTGCCATCATCAGCTCCAACCTGAACGACAAATAGGAAGGCGCGCTCATCCAGTTTCTGCAAGATAACCGAGACGTATTCGCATGGCAGCCTGCGGATATGCTGGGAGTCCTGAGAAAACTGGTCGAGCACAAACTGAAGGTCTATCCCCAGGCAAGGCCGATCCAACAAAAGTTGCGTCGTTTCACGCCTAACAAGAGAGAGGCTATTCGTGTCGAGCTAGCTCGCTTAGTCGCAGCAGGGTTCATTAGAGAAGTACTGCATCCTGAATGGCTAGCAAATCCTGTTCTTGTACTCAAAAAGAATAAAGTGGATTGGCGCATGTGCGTCGACTATACAGATCTCAACAAACACTGTCCGAAGGATCCCTTCGGACTTCCTAGAATAGATCAGGTGGTAGATTCGACCGTCGGATGTTCTATGTTGTCCTTCCTGGATTGCTACTCTGGATACCATCAGATCAGCCTAGCAAAAGAAGATCAGGAAAAAACTGCATTCATTACCCCGTTTGGAGCTTTCTGCTATACCTTCATGCCGTTTGGCCTCAAGAACGCTGGAGAGACTTACCAGAGAGCTATTCAAACATGCTTTGCCAATCACTGGGGCAAGCGGGTAGAAGCTTATGTTGACGATGTGGTGATCAAAACAGAAACTCAGAAAACTTCATTGAAGATTTGCAGCTAGTCTTCAACAGCTTGAGGCGATATCGGTGGAAGCTCAATCCAGAAAAATGTGTCTTTGGAGTACCAGCAGGGAAGTTGCTCGGATTCATTATCAGCCACCGAGGAATTGAAGCTAACCTAGAAAAATTCGAGGCTATCATGAGAATGGAAGCACCACGATCACAGAAGAAAGTGCAAAGGCTTACTGGATGCATGGCAGCTTTGAGCAGGTTCATATCAAGGCTAGGAGAAAAAGGCTTACCATTCTACAAATTGCTCAAGAAGGTGGACAAGTTCTAGTGGACCATAGAAGCACAGGAAGCTCTCAATGCACTGAAGAAGTTCTTGACCACGCCACCAGTGCTAAAGCCGCCACGCCGAGCTACGCTAGATAAGCCGGTAGAAGATCTGTTGTTATACATCTCCTGCATGACTCACGTGGTAAGCACCACGTTAGTAGTCGAGCGAGCAGAGGAAGGACACACATATCCAGTACAGCATCTGGTCTACTTCATCAGTGAAGTTCTGGGGCCCTCTAAAAGAAGTATCCTCAAGTTCAAAAACTGTTGTACGTAGTACTTCTAACTGCTCTCAAGCTCCGTCACTACTTTGATGACCACAAAGTCATAGTAGTCACTGGGTTTCCAATAGGGGATATTCTTCACAACAAAGAAGCCATCGGAAGAATAGCCAAGTGGGCCTGCGAGCTGGGAGCTCACGACATCGAGTTGCAGCCTCGCACAACAATAAAGAATCAAGCACTAGTTGACTTCGTATCGGAATGGACCGAGCAACAAGTACCTGACAACCCGGAGGTTATAGAAGTTTGGCGAATGCATTTCGATGGCTCGCTGAAACTACAGGGAGCAGGCGCAGGAATCCTCTTCATTGCCCCTGGAGGTGAACAACTCAAGTATGCTCTTCAGTTATCATTCCCAGCATCAAATAATGTAGCAGAATATGAGGCTTTGATCCATGGGTTGAACATTGCCATATCACTGGGCATTAAGAGGTTGATGGTATATGGAGATTCACTGGTGGTCATAAGTCAGATAAATAAAGACTGGGAGTGCTCGACTGATTCTATGGGCAAGTACTGTACAGCCGTCCATAAATTAGAAGACAAATTTGAAGGCCTGGAATTCCATCACGTGGAAAGAGATCGCAACGCAGCAGCAGACGCGTTGTCAAAGCTAGGATCCAGTCGAGCCTAGGCCCCACCTGGAGTTTTCGTCCAGGAAGTGTCACGCCCAAGAATTCCCTCAGACCAGGCAGAAGAATGCAACACTTTGAGCCAGCCAGAGTCAGACTCTAATGATTGGAGAGAACCTATCATCAGGTATATAAAGAATGAGAAAGAACCGGATGATAAGGCTGCAACAGAATGCATTGCAAGACAGTCGGCCCACTACACCCTCATAGGGGGCGCACTGTACAGAAGAGGTGCAACAGGAGTCCTCATGAAGTGCATTTCCTTGATTACTAGGAGACAGCTATTAGATGAGATTCATGCTGGACAGTGTGGAATACACGCAGCATCCAAAACTCTGGTTGGGAAAGTCTTCAGGTCTGGTTTTTATTGGCCAACAGCGAAGAGTGATGTAGTCGAGTTAGTCCAGAGATGTGAAGCTTGCCAATTCTTGTCAAAGCAACAGCATTTACCAGCACAGCAGTTGCAGACTATACCTATAACATGGTCATTTGCGTGCTGGGGATTAGACATGATTGGACCCTTCAAGAAAGCTCAGGGAGGTTATACTCACGTGCTGGTCGCCATCGATAAAATCACCAAATGGATAGAGTACAAACCCATTGCTTCTCTAACTTCAGCCAAGGCAGTGAAATTCATACAAGATATAATATTCAGGTTTGGGATACCGAATAGCATCATAACCGACCTAGGATCCAACTTCACTAGCTTTGAATTCTTTGATTTCTGCGAGCAACGGAGCATCCAGATCAAATATGCATCAGTAGCACACCCAAGAGCTAATGGTTAGGTGGAAAGGGCTAACGAAATGGTACTGGAAGCACTCAGGAAGAAAGTCTTCGACAAGAATGAAAAGTTCGCAGGAAAGTGGATCAGAGAGTTGCCTTATGTGGTTTGGAGCCTAAGAACTCAACTCAGTCGAGCTTTGCATGGAAATACTGAAAGTTCCCTTTGACCCGGGAACAGGATCTGGATGTCGCCTAGAGGGGGGTGAATAGGCGAATAAAACTTATCACTATAAAACTTAAATTCTTACTCTACTCGAAGACTTAGTACGCAGTGGAGTGAGAAGATGCTTCGAGTAGGTTGCAGCGGAATAGAAGATCCTGCCTCAAAATGTCCTGCACTTCAAATAAAGCTTATACCACAGATAAGTGTTGAAGTGCAGATATAAAGGCGAGTAAGACAGAGAGTCAGGATACAATACAGAATAGAGCACACAGACGCAAGGATTTATCCCGAGGTTCGGCCAAGCCTGAAATGCTTGCCTAGTCCTCGTTGGAGTTAGCCACACCTGGGCTTGGAGTCTATTTCAACTCCTTCTTTCGTTTGCTCAGATCTGTCAGTATGACAGATAGAGCCTTTCACTATTGAGTTGGGTTACAACAAGACCGCGGCTGCTTACAAACTTCTTCACAGCACCTCGGCAGAGTAACGATACGCTCAAGACCTTGCTCAAGCTCTTAGCAGCTCTTCTCCACTCTCTAAAGGCTTATAGCTGTCCCTTCTACACAAACTAGAGAGATACACACAAGAGGGAGAGTGAGAATTGATCCGAGTGATGTCTACACTTGTTGGCTGCGCTTATTCATTTCTTGAGGCGCCTAGGGGTCCCTTTTATAGGCACAAGGGGCCTAGGAGCCGTTGAGAACAATCCAGGAAGGCAATCCTTGCCTTCTGTCGGGTGGCGCACCGGACAGTCCGGTGCACCACCGGACACTGTCCGGTGCCCGATTTCCTTCCAAAATTGGTGCAGTCGACCGTTGAAGATCCAGAGCCATTGGCGCACCGGACACTGTCCGGTGCACCCTTCTAGCCATTGGCTCGGCCACGTGTCCCGCGCGGATCGCGTGGCCGACCATTGGCCCGGCCGACCGTTGGCTCACCAGACAGTCCGGTGTACACCAGACAGTCCGGTGAATTATAGTCGTACGCCGCCGACTTCTCCCGAGAGCGGCTTGTTCACCGGTGTTCAGCCTGGCGCACCGGACACTGTCCGGTGCTCCATCGGACAGTCCGGTGTGCCAAGCCGAGCTGAGCCTTGGCTGTACACAGCCAAGCCTTTTGCACCTCTTCCCCTTTCTTCTTCCTTCTGTTTCTGACACTTAGACAAGTATATTAGTACACAAAACCAATGTACTAAGTCTAGAAACATACCTTCTCTTCATTGTTACATCTATAGCATTTGACATGCTTGAGCTTTGATGTTGGACTCATAAATCATCAAATCAGCTTGACTTGATCTAGATTGACATTACTTAGCTCCAACATCCTGCAAAGGTCACATAGAACATCTCCAAACACAGGAACAACCCAAACTAAAGATCAAGGTGAACTTAGCTCTTTTGGGCTGCTTCCAGTTCTGGTTTTGACACTTGTTCTCCTTCTAGTGACTTTGTTCTCCTTCTTAGAGCTTGATCTTGAGCCTTATGACTTACACCACATAACTGTAGCTGTTACCTTATTGGTTGTAAGTCACGTCCTTATGTAGTGATCCTTGGTGTGTCATAGCTCTTCTCAACTCGATCACCCTTGACTTTGCAAGTCTTCTTCTTCACCCTTGGCTTTGGGTTCCTCAGCCTCCTTGACCTTCTCCCGTGCACTTGGTACCTCGAAGCTCTACTTGCCTCCATCCTTGGCTTGATCAGTTGTCTCCGAGCTACGCACCCGAGTCTCACTTTATGCATTGTCCATCGTACTTGTGATGTCCATTATGTATCCATAATCCAGTTCTTGGACCATCACATTTGTTCACTTGTGTTGAACCCTGTTAGCTTTACCTTAAGCACCTGTTCAACACTTAGTACACTTGTTAGTCCTTTAATTGAGTTGTCATCCAAACACCAAAACTCACAAAGAGAGCTTTCAATCTCCCCCTTTTTGGTGATTGATGGCAACACAATTAAAGCTTACATAAGAATAAGATTTGAAGCACAAATTTTGAATTCTAAGTTTATAGAATGCTCCCCCTAAATATGTGCTTACTTCAAAAACATAATTTTGGCCTTAGACGCTAATTTGCACATACTTAGGTAATTCGAAACATTTCTACACCTTAGCACTTTTTGGGATGCATTGTGTCAAGAATCAAACCATGATGCTATAACACACAAATGCATATAATCAGAGTTAAACACCATTCAATTTAGTGGATATATCACAGAAATATCAACCTACCACTATTCACCATTAAGATACCAATTTAAACTAAGATACCAATTTAAAGCAATCTTAAAGCACCTTTAATCTTAAAGCACCATTAACCGTATGATTATCTATTACACTATAGAAATTCATAGCATAGCAGCGGAAACACTAGTCCATATGATGCAACACATATAATACTGCAAGAAGAAGCATATGAATAACACACTAGCAACCATATGATGCAACACATATAATACTGCAAGAAGAAGCATATGAATAACACACTAGCAAAGCTCAACCTAACACATCACCCCTTAGGATAAGCTTTCCTCTCAGGTTGAGATAAGCTTTAATGCACAAATTCTCCCCCTTTGACATCAAACACCAAAACCATATTCAAGCAAGAAAATAGAATGATGTCAAGGGTCAGCAGGATATTGAGTAGGTGAACACACACTAACAATACTCCCCCTTACTCATTCAACAAATGCACCACAAGTATTTGGAGGAAAGTTAAGGTACATATATGCAAAAGATCAATACTTTCTTTGTACCTTTGCCCGGATGTGGTGTACTTCCTCTCTTGAAAGTATTAGTCTCTTGGGAGCTTCCCCACACTTGTGCTTGATCCTTTATCCTAAACTTTTCTTGTTGCTAAGACACCAAGCTTAGAGCAAGTTATAGTGTTGAGGCACAAGATGAAGCTTCTATTCTAGTGATTATCAAAAGATGTCAATTTAAGCAAACTATCACGGCTATCAATTGAAAGATACCAATTGCAAGATCATTTATTATCATAGCCTCATGATATTTAAGGATCTAGTATCACCAAATTTTATAGAGCATAAGCAATCTAAAAATATGCAAGTGCTCATGACTTAAGATACCAATTCCTTGACTTACAGAGGTACCCTAGTCCTGATTGCTCCATTTCTTGCTCATCTTCTCTTTTCCACCTTGAGACTACACAAGATCGCTCAAGATACAATTAGTCTCAAAAAACACAAGTTATGTGTGCTCCCCCTCAAGTTGTGCATCAAGTATTTGAATGACTTGCACTTTGCACATTCTAGCTTCCTTAGAACTAGAGGGAATCACAACATATCTTGGTCAAGGCATACTCTATCACTTTCATCACACAAAGATACCAATTTGAATATCAAATGAAAGGTTGACTTAATACAACTATGCATGCCTCAAGAAGTATAACATTTTACGAGCAACCTAGACATGCTTCATACTTGACAATCATTGCACCATAAATACCAATTGAAAAACAACACGATCATGCATATAAAGTGCAATGTCTAAGCACATCATAATTAAGAAGGTTCCTTAGATACACCAAAAGAACCAACATTTTAAAGTAAGGAGCACCTAAGCCAAGATACTACCAATTCAGAGGCAAGACCATAGCTGTGATCACAATTAATGGAACTTCAAGATATTCAATGAAATTGCATAGTTCCATTCTCCATACCTTTGCCTTTTCCTGAATTGCTTATGAGAGCACCAGTTGTCACTAATTGAGGGCTCCTTATACTTATGCACCTTACAGCTCCAGAGGTGCATTAGAGGCACAACATGGATTTGGTATTCACACAATACTAGACTAGAGTAATTATGTGAACATAGACAAAACAAAATGTCATACTTGCACATAGGTTAGTCATTAAACCATATAGCATAACTCATAAAGAGATACAGGTTTATTCACGAACACAAAAAGAGTTAATCATGGTGGATATATCTAATGAAAAACTACCCATTAAATGTTTCAAGAGACAAAACCTCTAAAGCATACAATCATGATTTAAGCACGCATGGTTACGATCTTGGAAATCACTAATCATTGATTGAAAGGTACTCAACACAGGCAATCAAAAGCATAACTACTCCAAGGATAGGTAAACACAATAATCCACCTTAAGAGCAATACTTATTTGCAAGAATGTACTCAATATACAGGGGTACCATCCTATGGAGAGCAGGTTGCAGAATCTCATCAAGGTCCTTTGCTAGATTCACCAATAATGATTAAGGACCTATTGAACTTATTTCACTTGAGATGAACATGGGATTAGTATCTCACAATAATTCAACCTTGGGTAAATGAATAAACACCAAAACAATTAACAGCTTAAGAATAGAGCTTGAAATAACCGTCTTAAGCTCTCCCATGGTCTCCAGTCCATCTCAAGGCACCTGCATGGTCTAGTTAGCACAATTTGGTACCCACCTCGGGATGGGTCCATGATGTTCAACCAAAGGTTCCTTTGGTACCCAAATAGTCTTTGTGCTAGTTCTAGGTGATTGTTGGGGACTTGTTCTCAAAAGCTTCGAGTTAAGAACAAGGCAACATAAAAAATGTTAAGTGTTAAAGTCCTTCGTCCTTCGGAACATTATGTCCCTTCGGGACATAATGTATTTCGGACGAAGGTCACAAGAGACATACCTTCGTAAACATAACAAGTAATGACAAAGGATTCATATAGGGCATGAAATATAATATGAACACCATCATAGAATCATTTCTATTTTATTAACACGGAAAAATAGAAATGATTTCAAATTACAAATGTACCTTCGGTCCTGAGAGAAGGTAAAAAGTACAAGCGTGACGCAAAAGCAAATGCCAAGTCAGCGTGAACAGTACGGGAGTACTGTTCATCTATTTATAGACGCGGGACGCAGCCCACGTAAAATTACATCCATGTCCATTACATTTGTTAACGGCTTATGGAAATCTGTCGAGGCCCACGTAGTCTTTTCATCTTTAAGTCGGTTCCCCTTTCCGCTATCGCGACGAAGCTTCCCTGCACACAGCTTCGGCTGTGCACCGTCCTTCGTAGAACTTGGTAATCAGCTCGTCCTTCGTCTGGCTCAGGCTTCGTCCTGACCGTGCTTTATGTTCATAATTCTGAGTCCGAAGATACCTGTTCACATAATCCACTTGGAAAACATTGTCAAATCATGTTTTTGAGGACCTTCGGAGGACGAAGGCCCCAACAGTGATCTCGTTATAGATCTAGCACAAGTGTATGATTTGGGTCTCCTAAGCGAATAAGATTGAGACAAATTTACTTGCTTAGGAACTTCACCTTTATCACATACCTTGGATAGATGACCTTGCTCACCACACTTGTAGCAGAAGCGTCGCTCAACCTGACATGACGCTTGTTGTTTGTCATTTTTCTTGGTGAGAGACATCTTGGAGACTGCACATGCTTGATTTGTCAATAGAGGACAAGAAGTGATTGTGTGGTTCTTGTCATTGCATCCGAAGCATCTCCTTATCCCTTCACCCTTGTTGGTGTATGGACACGACGCAATGAGGTGTCCTGACTTGTTGCACTTAAAGCACCTCCTTTTCCCTTTTCTCTTTTTGTTCTTTGATGACATAGAGAAATGGTCAGTGCAAACAACATGATTAATTGAATCTTTACCTTTTTCCAAGCTCATGTTGATTTCTTCATCTTTAGGAACATTCTTCTTATGGAGCTTAACACTTGCTGCAGTTTTTTCTTTCTCAAGCTTCTTCACCATGCGCCCGTGGATATCTTGAGAGAGTTGAGCAATGCGTCTTCTCCTTAGTTGTCTTTACTTCTTGTTCCTACACAATTTCTTTTGTGACCCTGCAACTTTTTGCTCATTTAAACACTCACTTCTTTTTGAGTGACAGGGTTAGCACATGGTGATAGATTATCCAAATGTGCACATTTACAAGAATGAGGTTCACTTGAGTTAAAACTAGTAATTACTATTTCATGAGCAATATCAAGCATGATATGGTCATCAATTAATTTATTATGAGAAAATGATAACATATCATATTCTTCACCTAGAGCAAGTTTTTCTAAGTTCATCATTTCGACTTGACTCCTAAGCATGGCATTTTCCATTTTAAGTTGAGCAACACAAGATAAAGCATCATCATTATTTCTTTGCTCAAATAAAATTGAATCATACCGTTGGACCAAATCATCATGAGAGCACTTTAGCTCCTCATGTTCTTTGGTCATCTTCTCCAGGTTGTTGTTAGTTTTGATGAGAGTCTCCTCTAGCCTGAGAAGCGTCTCGCCTTGTTCCTTGTTCCTTCTCAACAGCTTAATCAAGAGCTCTTTGCCTTCTTTGTTGAGATGGGTGTAGAAACGGCGAATCTCCTCTTCTTCCACATCGTCGATCTCATTTTCCCTGTCATCAATGTTAGTGGAAGCAATACAGGAAAATGCACCTTGTGGTGATGAAGATTCATCCTCGCTATCATCCTCATATTCCTTCTCATCATGGCTTTCGTCTCCACCGTCATTGTTAGCAATAAAACATTTATTACTAGTGGGGAACAAACCTGTTGACGAGGTGGATTCATCATTTGGTGCCCATCGTTCTTGTTCTTCTCCCTTTGAAAGATTAGCATCACAAACAATATAGGGAGTAGGAGCAGTACAATTTGCCATAAAATATTTTACTTTAATTTTATTCCATAAATCATGAGCATCAACAAATAAATCATTATCACTACTCATGATGGAAAAATAGGCATCTCTAGAAAGAGAATCAACTAAGATGTTGCAAGCATGGTGATTTAGAGACAGACATCTTAGTTCATCATTAGAAGGATTTTTACTAACATTAGAGGGAAAATACTTCTACTAAAGACCTGTCTCAAGTTAGGATCAACACTCATGAAAGCATTATAAATAGAGACAGACCAAGACTTGTAATTAGAACCATCGCCTAAAAGAAGTTCTACAGTTACCTCTTGTGACGACATCGTCATCTCCGGACGGCTAAGCCCACACTAGAGAGGCCTAGCTCCGATACCAATTGAAAGTTCCCTTTAACCCGGGAACAGGATCTGGATGTCACCTAGAGGGGGGGTGAATAGGCGAATAAAACTTATCACTATAAAACTTAAATTCTTACTCTACTCGAAGACTTAGTACGCAGTGGAGTGAGAAGATGCTTCGAGTAGGTTGCAGCGGAATAGAAGATCCTGTCTCAAAATGTCCTGCACTTCAAATAAAGCTTATACCACAGATAAGTGTTGAAGTGCAGATATAAAGGCGAGTAAGACAGAGAGTCAGGATACAATACAGAATAGAGCACACAGACGCAAGGATTTATCCCGAGGTTCGGCCAAGCCTGAAATGCTTGCCTAGTCCTCGTTGGAGTTAGCCACACCTAGGCTTGGAGTCTATTTCAACTCCTTCTTCCGTTTGCTCAGATCTGTCAGTATGACAGATAGAGCCTTTCACTATTGAGTTGGGTTACAACAAGACCGCGGCTGCTTACAAACTTCTTCACAGCACCTCGGCAGAGTAACGATACGCTCAAGACCTTGCTCAAGCTCTTAGCAGCTCTTCTCCACTCTCTAAAGGCTTATAGCTGTCCCTTCTACACAAACTAGAGAGATACACACAAGAGGGAGAGTGAGAATTGATCCGAGTGATGTCTACACTTGTTGGCTGTGCTTATTCATTGCTTGAGGCACCTAGGGGTCCCTTTTATAGGCACAAGGGGCCTAGGAGCCGTTGAGAGCAATCCAGGAAGGCAATCCTTGCCTTCTGTCAGGTGGCGCACCGGACAGTCCGGTGCACCACCGGACACTGTCCGGTGCCCGATTTCCTTCCAAAATTGGTGCAGTCGACCATTGAAGATCCAGAGCCGTTGGCGCACCGGACACTGTCCGGTGCACCCTTCTAGCCGTTGGCTCGGCCACGTGTCCCGCGCAGATCGCACGGCCGATCGTTGGCCCGGCCGACCGTTGGCTCACCGGACAGTCTGGTGTACACCGGACAGTCCGGTGAATTATAGCCATACGCCGCCGACTTCTCCCGTGAGCGGCCTGTTCACCGATGTTCAGCCTGGCGCATCGGACACTGTCCGGTGCTCCACCGGACACTGTCCGGTGCTCCACCGGACAGTCCGGTGTGCCAAGCCGAGCTAAGCCTTGGCTGTACACAGCCAAACCTTTTGCACCTCTTCCCCTTTCTTCTTCATTCTGTTTCTGACACTTAGACAAGTATATTAGTACACAAAACCAATGTACTAAGTCTAGAAACATACCTTCTCTTCATTGTTACATCTATAGCATTTGACATGCTTGAGCTTTGATGTTGGACTCATAAATCATCAAATCAGCTTGACTTATCTAGATTGACATTACTTAGCTCCAACATCCTGCAAAGGTCACATAGAACATCTCCAAACACAGGAACAACCCAAACTAAAGATCAAGGTGAACTTAGCTCTTTTGGGCTGCTTCCAGTTCTGGTTTTGACACTTGTTCTCCTTCTAGTGACTTTGTTCTCCTTCTTAGAGTTTGATCTTGAGCCTTATGACTTACACCACATAACTGTAGCTGTTACCTTATTGGTTGTAAGTCACGTCCTTATGTAGTGATCCTTGGTGTGTCATAGCTCTTCTCAACTCGATCACCCTTGACTTTGCAAGTCTTCTTCTTCACCCTTGGCTTTGGGTTCCTCAGCCTCCTTGACCTTCTCCCATGCACTTGGTACCTCGAAGCTCTACTTGCCTCCATCCTTGGCTTGATCAGTTGTCTCCGAGCTACGCACCCGAGTCTCACTTTATGCATTGTCCATCGTACTTGTGATGTCCATTATGTATCCATAATCCGGTTCTTGGACCATCACATTTGTTCACTTGTGTTGAACCCTGTTAGCTTTACCTTAAGCGCCTGTTCAACACTTAGTACACTTGTTAGTCCTTTAATTGAGTTGTCATCCAAACACCAAAACTCACAAGAGAGCTTTCAAATACCCCCTTCTTCATGGTCTATGGTTCGGAGGCAGTGCTACCTGCCGACCTCAGGTTTGGAGCACCAAGGCTAGTCTTTGAAAGCATAGCTGAAGCAGAAGCTACAAGGCTAGAAGATATTGATGTGCTGGAGGAAGAGCGATTGAACACAGTAATTTAGTCAGCCAGATACCAGCAGACCTTGAGGTGCTATCATGATAAGACTATACGACATTGATCCTTTGTAGTGGGAGACTTGGTCCTTCACCGAATTCTAACGGGAGAAGGACGGCACAAATTGTCACCACTATGGGAAGGGCCATTCATGGTATCAGAGGTCACTCGGCCAGGATCATACAGGCTTACCCAAATGGATGGCACGGAAGTGGGGAATTCATGGAATATAGAGCATCTCAGGAAGTTTTACCCTTAGCAAGACTTCAAGAGCTACCGGAGCAACGTTGTACTCTGTAATTGGAAAATATGTCATCAATAAAAGATTTCATTCTCAAAGGCATTCAAACTGTTGGTTATCAATTGATTTCGATTTAATTAGACTTGAAATCAACACACTCACTCAACTTAGGGTGGCCACTATACCCTACCAACTGAGCAATCGGCTTAAGTTGGCAATGACTTAAGACGGTGCAACATGCTCACGCTTACTCAACTTAGGGTGACCACTATACCCTAATAACGGAGCAATCGGCTTAAGTTGGCAATGACTTAAGACGGTGCAACATGCTCAGGCTTACTCGACTTAGGGTGACCACTATACCCTACTAACGGAGCAATCGGCTTAAGTCGGTAATGACTTAAGACGGTGCAACATGCTCGCGCTTACTCGACTTAGGGTGACCACTATACCCTACTAACGGAGCAATCAGCTTAAGTCGGCGAATGATTTAAGACAGTGCAACATGCTCACGCTTAGGGCTGGGCAAAAAAACCCGTAACCCGAAACCCGAACCCGGAATACCCAAACCTGAACCCGAAATACCCGAAATCCGAATTTTGTTCGGGAATTTCGGGTAGCAACTTGCAAAACCCGAATTTAGTTCGGGTAATTCGGGTATCACAATCGGGTACCCGAAATACCCGAATTACCCGAACTTTAATGTGCCATGTACTCATGTCACGCTTAATTATTAATTTATACATTTATAATTATGTGTATGTGTGCATAACTTGTGATTGTAGATTGCTTGTGTTTTATATGTCCATGTGTATCATTATTGAAACTATATTTTTATACTAATTTAATAGGGTGTATGTGTTTTTATAAAGGTGACACAATAGTTCGGGTAGTTCGGGAATACCCGAACCCGAACCCGAAATTTCGGGTACCCGAAATTTCGGGTATTGCAAAAACCCATTGTAATTTCGGGTATCGATTCTCAAAACCCGAAATTTTAAAAACCCGAATTACCCGACCCGAAATTTTCGGGTAACCCGAACGCCCACCCCTGCTCATGATTACTCGACTTAGGGTGACCACTATACCCTACTAACGGAGCAATCGGCTTAAGTCGACAATGACTTAAGGCGGTGCAACATGCTCGCGCTTACTCGACTTAGGGTGACCACTATACCCTACTAACGGAGCAATCGGCTTAAGTCGGCGACGACCTAAGACGATGCGACATGCTCACATCTACTCATCCTAGGTTGACCACTATGCCTTACCAGCCAAGCGATTGGCATAAGTCAGGAAAAACTCCAAAACCAGCATGTCGCATTTACTTCAGCAATCATTCAGGATGACTGTTACATCCTGACAACAGAAACAAAATGTTATAATTGTCAGTACCAAGGACACATTCTAGTGCTCTATCCACCGAATATCCGAACACAATGATCACACACACATAGAATTCACAAATACATTCAGTATTTTCTAAAAACGTCACTACGGCGAAACGTCTCTATTTGGTAATGTATTTCGCAGGGGCAATTGAAGAAGGGCGACTCAAGGCATCAGGCGCAGCCTTGACGTCGGCAATAATGTCATCAGGAACAACTACACTGGGCCTTCTCATCAAGATCCGCCCCGCGCGAATGGCTTTGTCCATAGCCTTGTCACGCTGAGCCATCAGAATGGCGCAATTGTCCTCTGAAACTTTGGTAACCAGTCGAGCGGTGTCGGGGACCATAATTAGGGGTACCCTCAAGACGCCTAATTCTCAGCTGGTAACCCCCATCAGCATAAAGCTGCAAAGGCCTGATGGGTTTGATTAAGTCAGGGATCAGTCCATACGAGTGACTCGATCACGCCACGCCTGAGCCTAGCCTCGGGCGAGGGCAGCCGACCCTAAGATGACTCCGTCTCGCCTGAGGTCTCCTCTTTCACGGCAGACGCATCACCGGCTCGCCCGAGGCCCCGCCTTCGATAAGAAGTAACCCTGACTAAATCACCGCGCCAACCGACCGAGTCACCGGGGCGTTTAACGCAAAAGGTAAGACCGATGGGCGACCAAACTCCGCTCCACCCGACCCAGGGCTCGGACTCGGGCTAAGGCCCCGGAAGACGGCGAACTCCGCTCCGCCCGACCCAGGGCTCGGACTCGGGCTAAGGCCCCGGAAGACGGCGAACTCCGCTCCGCCCGACCCAGGGCTCGGACTCGGGCTAAGGCCCCGGAAGACGGCGAACTCCGCTCCGCCCGACCCAGGGCTCGGACTCGGGCTAAGGCCCCAGAAGACGGCGAACTCCGCTCCGCCCGACCCAGGGCTCGGACTCGGGCTAAGGCCCCGGAAGACGACGAACTCCGCCTCGCCCGACCCAGGGCTCGGACTCCGCCTCGGCCTCTGCCGAACGACCTCCGCCTCGCCCGACCCAGGAGTTCGGGCTCGGCCTCTGTCTTGCAGGACGGACTCGACCTCGACTTCGGAGGAGCCTCCACGACGCCCGACCTAGGACACAAGACCGCCACGTCAACAGGAAGTGTCATCATCACCCTGCCCTGAGCCGACTTGGGTCACAGAGAACAAGACCGGCGTCCCATCTGGCCAGCTCCGCCAGATAGGCAATGATGGCGCCTCACTAGACCATGACGACGGCGGCTCCCAGCTCCCTTACGAAAGCAGGAGGACGTCAGCAAGGGCCCAGCCACTCCGACAGCTGTCCCTCCGTCCGGCTCCGTTACTCCTCCAACAGCCACGACGCCACACCAACAGGGTGCCAAGATCTCTCCGGCTGCCACCTTGGCATGTACTTAGGGCGCTAGCTCTCCCTCGCTAGACACGTAGCACCTTGCTACACCCCCATTTTGTACACCTGGATCCTCTCCTTACGACTATAAAAGGAAGGACCAGGGCCTTCTTGGAGAAGGTTGGCCTCGCGGGGACGAAGGGCAGGGGCAGGCGCTCTCTCGGGGCCGCTCGCTCCCCTCACCTCGCGCGGACGCTTGTAACCCCCTACTGCAAGCGCACCCGACCTGGGCGCGGGACGAACACGAAGGCCGCGGGAATTCTCCGACTCCCTCGTCGCGACCCGGCTCCGGCCACCGACCTCTCGCTCTACTCCCCCCTTCGCGCTCGCCCACGCGCTCGACCCATCTGGGCTGGGGCACGCGGCACTCTCACTCGTCGGCTCGGGGACCCCCCGGTCTCGGAACACCGACAGTTGGCGCGCCAGGTAGGGGCCTGCTGCGTGTTGACGAGTAGATTCCCGTCAAGCTCCAGATGGGCAGTCTCCAACGACCTCTTCAACCCGGATCGGTGCTCCGTTTCGGGAGTCTCGAGTTCATGTCTCTCGACAGCGGCTACGACATGATACTCCTTCCACCGCCGCGCGACAGCGACAATGGTGGCAGACAGCCCGCTCGCCGGCGGCGAAATCGACGACGTCTTTCCCGCGTGGGGGAAGGACAACTTTCGGGCTCGCCCCATCCTCTCCCTCGCCATCGGAGGAGGAGGAGGCGGGGCAACCAGGGCCGAGCGGGAGGCCGCGCTCCGACGGCTGTCGAGCAAATCGACATCCCCGGCGCCCCGACGGAGGACACGCCAAGCGTCACCCTCGCGTTCGAGGCAAAGGCGAGCGCCATCCCCCCGCAACACGTCGACCCCGAGCAGGCGGACGACGCCAGCACGCTCGCAAAGGGCCTGCAGGACGTCGCCCTCATACCCAGGACGACGGCGCGATCAGCCCCCGACGTGACTTCATCGCTCCTCGTCGACAAAAAGGTACCGGCTGCTACCCATCTTTCGTCATTTCGACTCGGCCTCAACCCGCCTGGCGACCTCGCTTTGGCGGGCACTCACGTTGAGGCGAGTGCAACCTCTCTGGGGTTTCGTGTGCGGTCGCCTTGGGACCGATTGACGGGTGTCTCGACCTACGAACCCTCTGGGTCCGAGGAAGATGACGACCCCAGCATCTGCTGGGATTTCTCCGGATCTGGCAACCCTAGTACCATGCGGGACTTCATGACCGCATGTGACTACTGCCTCTCCGACTGTTCCGACGGCAGCCGCAGCCTTGACGACAAGGACTGCGGCCCGAGCCGCGAATGTTTCCGTATCGAGCTAGGGGATCCCTCCGGAGGCGGCTGTCTCGGCATGCCGGAGGACGGTGATCCCCCTAGGCCGGCGCCTCGCGCCGACATCCCGCGGGAGCTAGCTGTGGTCCCCGTTCCGGCGGGGGGTTACGACCCACAGCTCGAGCAAGTCCGCGGGGCGCAGGCCAGGCTCGATGAGGGAGCAGGAGCGCTCGAGGCGATCCGCCAGAACATCGGGCAGGTATGGGCGAGCCAGCCCCCGGCTGGAGGAATACGTCACCTGCCCCAAGGTCTCCAGCACCGCATCGCCAACGACGCCAGGGACAGACCGCCACCCGCATCCGGCGAAACCGGTCAGGACCTGGCCGCTGCAGCGATGCTCCTCCGCGCGATGCCGGAGTCATCAACCACCGAGGGTCGGCGAATCCAGGGAGAACTCAAGCATCTCCTGGAAGGCGCTGCGGCCCGGCGGGCCGAGAGCTCTGCCTCCCGAAGGCAGGGATACCCCTCAGAACCTCGTGCCGCGACTTCCCAACTCACGCGGGAAGCCTCGGTCTACACCGGGCGCACGCGCAACACCGTGCCCGCGGCCCCGGGCCACCTCGGCGACGAGCACCCTCATCGCGACCGTCGGGCACGCCTCGACGAAAGGGTGCGCCGAGGCTATCACCCCAGGCGTGGGGGACGCTACGACAGCGGGGAGGATCGGAGTCCCTCGCCCGAACCACCCGGTCCGCAGGTCTTCAGCCGAGCCATTCGGCGGGCGCCGTTTCCGCCCCGATTCCGACCCCCGACTACTATCACGAAGTACTCGGGGGAAACAAGACCGGAATTGTGGCTCGCGGACTACCGCCTGGCCTGTCAACTGGGTGGGACGGACGATGACAACCTCATCATCCGAAACCTCCCCCTGTTCCTCTCCGATACTGCTCGTGCCTGGTTGGAGCACCTGCCTCCGGGGCAGATTTCCAACTGGGAGGATCTGGTCCAGGCTTTCGCCGGCAACTTCCAGGGCACATACGTGCGCCCCAGGAATTCCTGGGATCTCCGAAGCTGTCGGCAACTGCCGGGAGAGTCTCTCCGGGACTACATCCGGCGGTTCTCGAAGCAGCGCACCGAGCTGCCCAACATCACCGACTCCGATGTCATTGGCGCGTTCCTCGCCGGCACCACCTGCCGTGACCTGGTGAGCAAGTTGGGACGCAAGACCCCCACCAGGGCGAGCGAGCTGATGGACATCGCCACCAAGTTCGCCTCCAGCCAGGAGGCGGTAGAGGCCATCTTCCGAAAGGACAAGCAGCCCCAGGGCCGCCCGTCGGAAGATGCTCCCGAGGCGTCTGCTCCGCGCGGCGCCAAGAAGAAAGGCAGGAGGAAGTCGCAAGCGAAACGCGACGTTCCCGATGCAGACCTTGTCGCCGCTGCCGAGCACAAGAACCCTCGGAAGCCCCCCGGAGGTGCTAACCTCTTCGACAAGGCACTCAAGGAGACGTGCCCCTATCATCAGGGGCCTGTCAAGCACACCCTCGAGGAATGCGTCATGCTTCGGCGCCACTTCCACAGGGCCGGGCCACCCGCAGAGGGTGGCAGGGCTCACGACGACGGCAAGAAGGAAGATCGCCAAGCAGGAGAGTTCCCGGAGGTCCGCGACTGCTTCATGATCTACGGAGGGCATGCGGCGAATGCCTCGGCTCGGCATCGTAAGCAAGAGCGTCGGGAGGTCTGCTCGGTGAAGGTAGCGGCGCCAGTCTATCTAGACTGGTCCGACAAGCCCATCACCTTCAACCGGGACGTCCACCCCGACCACGTGCCGAGCCCGGGGAAGTACCCGCTCGTCGTCGACCCCGTCATCAGCGACGTTAGGCTCACCAAGGTCTTGATGGATGGGGGCAGCTGCCTCAACATCATCTACGCCGAGACCCTCAGGCTCCTGCGCGTCGGTCTGTCATCCGTCCGAGCTGGCGCTGCGCCCTTCCATGGGATCATCCCCGGGAAGCGCGTCCAGCCCCTCGGGCAGATCGACCTTCCTGTCTGCTTCGGAACACCCTCCAACTTCCGAAGGGAGACCTTGACGTTCGAGGTGGTCGGGTTCCGAGGAACCTATCACGCAGTGTTGGGCAGGCCATGCTACGCGAAGTTCATGGCCGTCCCCAACTACACCTACCTAAAGCTCAAGATGTCGGGCCCCAACGGGGTCATCACCGTCGGCCCCACGTACAAGCACGCATTCGAATGCGATGTGGAGTGCGTGGAGTACGCCGAGGCCCTCGCCGAGTCCGAGGCCCTCATTGCCGACCTGGAAAGCCTCTCCCGAGAGGTGCCGGACGTGAAGCGACATGCCGGCAACTTCGAGCCAGCAGAGACGGTTAAGGCCGTCCCTCTCGACCCCAGTGGCGACACCTCCAAGCAGATCCGGATCGGTTCCGGGCTCGACCCCAAATAGGAAGCAGTGCTCGTCGACTTTCTCCGCGCAAACGCCGACGTCTTTGCGTGGAGTCCCTCGGACATGCCCGGCATACCGAGGGATGTCGCCGAGCACTCGCTAGATATTCGGGCCGGGGCTCGACCGGTCAGACAGCCTCTGCGTCGATTCGACGAGGAAAGGCGCAGGGTGATAAGCGAGGAGATCCACAAGCTGATGGCAGCAGGGTTCATTAAAGAGGTATTCCACCCTGAGTGGCTTGCCAACCCTGTACTTGTGAGGAAAAAAGGGGGGAAATGGCGGATGTGTGTAGACTATACTGGTCTCAACAAAGCATGTCCGAAAGTCCCCTACCCTCTACCTCGCATCGATCAAATCGTGGACTCCACTGCAGGGTGCGAAACCCTGTCTTTCCTTGATGCCTACTCAGGGTATCATCAAATCAAGATGAAAGAGTCCGACCAGCTCGCGACTTCTTTCATCACGCCCTTCGGCATGTACTGTTATGTCACAATGCCGTTCGGTTTGAGGAACGCGGGTGCAACGTACCAGCGGTGCATGAACCATGTGTTCGGCGAACACATCGGTCGCACGGTCGAGGCCTACGTCGATGACATCGTAGTCAAGACGAGGAAAGCGTCCGACCTTCTCTCCGACCTCGAGCTGACATTCCGGTGTCTCAAGGCGAAGGGCGTCAAGCTCAATCCCGAGAAGTGCGTCTTCGGGGTGCCCCGAGGCATGCTCTTGGGATTCATCGTCTCCGAGCGGGGCATCGAAGCCAACCCGGAGAAGATCGCAGCGATCACAAACATGGGGCCCATCAAGGACTTAAAAGGCGTACAGAGGGTCATGGGATGCCTCGCGGCCTTGAGCCGTTTCATCTCGCGCCTCGGCGAAAGAGGCCTGCCCCTGTACCGTCTCTTAAGGAAGGCCGAGTGCTTCACTTGGACTCCCGAGGCCGAGGAAGCCCTCGGGAACCTGAAGGCGCTCCTCACCCAGGCGCCCATCTTGGTACCCCTAGCTGATGGAGAAGCCCTCCTGGTCTACGTCGCCGCAACCACTCAGGTGGTCAGCGCCGCGATCGTGGTCGAAAGGCAGGAAGAGGGGCATGCTTTGCCCATTCAGAGGCCAGTTTACTTCGTCAGGGAAGTGCTGTCCGAGACCAAGATCCGCTACCCACAAGTCCAGAAGCTGCTATATGCAGTGATCCTGACGAGGCGAAAGCTGCGACATTACTTCGAGTCTCATCCGGTGACTGTGGTGTCATCCTTCCCCCTGGGGGAGATCATCCAGTGCCGAGAAGCCTCAGGACGGATCGCAAAGTGGGCGGTGGAAATCATGGGCGAGGCAATCTCGTTCGCCCCTCGGAAGGCCATCAAGTCCCAGGTACTGGCGGATTTCGTAGCCGAATGGGTCGATACCCAGTTGCCAACGGCTCCGATCCAACCAGAGCTCTGGACCATGTTTTTCGACGGGTCGCTGATGAAGACGGGAGCCGGCGCGGGCCTGCTCTTCGTCTCGCCCCTCGGGAAACACCTGCGCTACGTGCTCCGCCTCCATTTCCCGGCGTCCAACAACGTGGCTGAGTACGAGGCTCTGATCAACGGATTGCGAATCGCCATCGAGCTAGGGGTCCGACGCCTCGATGCACGCGGCGACTCGCAGCTCGTCATCGACCAAGTCATGAAGAACTCCCTCTGCCGCGACCCGAAGATGGAGGCCTACTGTGAGGAGGTCCGACGCCTGGAAGACAAGTTCTACGGGCTCGAGCTTAACCACATCGCCCGGCGTTACAACGAGACTGCGGATGAACTGGCGAAGATAGCCTCGGGGCGAACAACGGTTCCCCCGGACGTCTTCTCCCGGGATCTGCACCAACCCTCCGTCAAGATAGGCGACGCGCCCGAGCCCGAGCCACCCTCGGCCTCGTCCGAGGTGACCTCGGCCCAGCCTGAGCCATCCTCGGCTCAACCCGAGGAACCCTCGGAGCCCGAGGGCGAAGCGCTGCGCATCGAGGAAGAGCAGAGCGGGGTCATGCCAGATCAAGATTGGCAAACCCCGTACCTGCAATATCTCCGCCGAGGGGAACTGCCCCTCGACCGAGCCGAGGCTCGGCGGGTAGCGCGACGCGCAAAGTCGTTCGTCTTGCTGGGCGATGAGAAGGAGCTCTACCACCGCAGCCCCTCGGGCATCCTCCAGCGATGCATCTCCATCGCCGAGGGTCAGGAACTCCTGCAGGAAATACACTCGGGGGCTTGCGGTCATCATGCAGCACCTCGAACCCTCGTCGGAAACGCTTTCCGCCAAGGCTTCTACTGGCCGACGGCGGTGGCTGACGCCACTAGAATTGTCCGCGCCTGCGAAGGGTGCCAATTCTATGCGAAGCAGACCCACCTGCCTGCTCAGGCTCTGCAGACGATACCCATCACCTGGCCCTTCGCCGTGTGGGGGCTGGACCTCGTCGGCCCTCTGCAGAAGGCGCCCGGGGGCTACACGCACCTGCTGGTCGCCATCGACAAATTCTCCAAGTGGATCGAGGTCCAACCCCTGAACAGCATCAGGTCCGAGCAGGCGGTGGCGTTCTTCACCAACATCGTCCATCGCTTCGGGGTCCCGAACTCCATCATCACCGACAATGGCACCCAGTTCACCGGCAAAAAATTCTTGGATTTTTGCGAGGATTACAACATCCGGGTAGACTGGGCTGCCGTAGCTCACCCCATGTCGAATGGGCAAGTGGAACGTGCCAATGGCATGATCCTACAAGGGCTCAAGCCTCGGATCTACAACAACCTCAACAAGTTCGGCAAGCGGTGGATGAAGGAACTCCCCTCGGTGGTCTGGAGCCTGAGGACGACGCCAAGCCGGGCCACGGGTTTCACGCCTTTCTTCTTGGTCTACGGGGCCGAGGCCGTTCTGCCCACGGACCTGGAATACGGCTCCCCGAGGACAAGGGCCTACCACGAAGAAAGCGACCAAGCTAGCCGAGAAGACTCGCTGGACCAGCTGGACGAGGCTCGGGATAGGGCCTTACTACACTCGGCGCGGTGCCAGCAGTCCCTGCGACGCTACCACGCCCGAGGGGTCCGACCCCGAGACCTCCAGGTGGGCGATCTGGTGCTTCGGCTTCGGCAAGACGCCCGAGGGAGACACAAGCTCATGCCCCCCTGGGAGGGCCCGTTCATCATCGCCAAAGTTCTGAAGCCCGGAACGTACAAGCTGGCCAACAGTCAAGGCGAGGTCTACGGCAACGCTTGGAACATCCAACAGCTACGTCGCTTCTACCCTTAAGATGTTTCCAAGTTGTTCATATACCCCGCACCCACGCAAAGTTTAGTCAACAAGGAAGGGTCGGCCTCACCTCGGCAAAGCCCGACCCTCCCTCGGGGGCTAAAAGGGGGGAAGCCCCTCTGCGTCAAAATTTTCCTCGAACAAAAAATCTCTTTTACCAGAATATCTTTCGTGCTTTCTGACTACTTCGAAAAGTGGGTCCTGGAAACGACGGGGTACACGTAAGCAGTCAAGGCTGACCGAGCCGAGGGACTCCTACGCCTCCGGGATACGGATACCTCACTCATCACCTTCTGCGATAAGTAACTCGCGCTCGGATAAGGTGAATCCGCGGATCGAACGAGTCTTTACGTACGGAAGCTCTTCTGTCGAAGCGATTCTTCGAGCCTTCTCGACCGAGTCGGTGACAGGGCCTCATGGACGGGTGAAAGTACGCGTAAGCGGCAAGGCCGACCGAGCCGAGGGACTCCCACGCCTCCGGGATACGGATACCTCACTCATCACCTTCCGCGAGAAGCAACTCTCGCTCGCACTAACATCCCTGCTACCGACAAAAAGTCCAGATACTCGAAACAAGAGGAAAAGAGACGCAGCTTTATAACGAAGCAAGGGTGTGTGTTCTGGCCTCGACGGCCGCACAAGGCCCACGCTACAAGACGATTTGACCCTGCAGGCTCGGATCTTGACGTTGGAAGAGGGCGATGACACCCTCGGCGTCGACAGCACCTTCGGCAAGGCCCGACCTAGCCTCGAACGGCGACGCGGTCCGAGGGCCTCCGCTCCGAAGGACAACGTCATCACCACGCTCGAGCAATCTCTGCCAGGGACTTCTCCGAGAACCCGGCCCGAGCGGACGGCTCGGCCGGCCACCTCCGAGGCCTCGGCCGACCTCCTTCCGAGGGCGCCAGCTCGGTCCGAAGCCTCGGCTGATCAGCTCCGACGTCGATCCTGCCAACGGACAACCCGGCTAGGCTCCGGCCAACCAGGTTTTATTTCTCGAGCCAACTCCGCCTCTGCTCGTGCTGATATCGCTACCCCTGGCCTCGGCTCGTCGAAGAGCAGCCGAGGGGTCTCTTTAACTAAGCTAGAGGAGCCTCAGACAACAGGTCCGACCGAGCCGAGGGATTCCTACGCCTCCGGGATACGGATACCTCACTCGTCACCTTGACACGGGGCGACTCACGCTTGGTGAAGCGGTTCAGGCAAACAACAGGCGAGTCTTAGTGCTCAGAAATAAGGAAAAAACACGACTTTGTGCCGAAGTTACATACATGTTCAGGCCCCGAAAGCCGAAATGAACAAAAAACCCGGCACTCGAAGTGCCATTACAAACGGAACTCCGGTTCCGTCCCCGCGGGTACGGACAACCTCCCCGCCAGGGAAGCCCGTGGAGCGACAAGCTCTGGGCGAATCACCAGCAAACGCGGGACGCCCCTAAGCACCCCGGCAGATCCTCGCAGCCATCCTCGCCGCGAATGCGAGGAGGAAGACGGAATGTTGCATCCTAGCTGGGCAGCAACAGTTCTCCTTCCCTGGCATGACTGGAGGATGTCTCCGCCGTGGGGTTAAAAGGCGATTGCCACCACCAGAAGCTGGAAAATGAGGTGGCCCGCCGACCCGCGTAGGAGGTGGGGCCCCGGCTCGCCTCGCTCCCCGCCCCGGCGAGGATGACGAACACCCTCAACACTGAGGGCGGCGCCGGGAGCGCAGTCCGGTTTGCCCCTCCCCACCCAGGAGCTGGTGGTCACCGTCTCGGGTGACCCCCAGCCGAGGGGGGCAACCGGGCTGCACGATGAAAATCCTTGAAGCCGAACGATGGCTGAAAGGTACCAACTCCCACGGAGTTGCGTTCCTCCAGCGATGGAGCGAAAAGACGGCGGTTCCCCCCATCCGGGGGCTTGGAAGATGGAGAGACACAATGCATAGGGAAGGAAGGAGACATGGTCACCTTGCGAAGGGGGTCGCCCTCCTTTTAAAGGCAACTTCCCCTGCTTGCACCCTCAACCGTCACGGGCTGAGTCTTCTCCAACACGCCTCCAAAGTCCTCCCCTGCGGCGCAGGGGCCGGGGCCCGCCTGTCATGCAGACCGGCTCCAAGCAGAAGAAGCCGAACTGCCGCGCACGACGCACGCAACCGCCCAGCTGTTACAAGTAACCCTCCACTTTTGCCCAGACCGGCGGGCAAAAGGGGCAGGCGGCCATGCGGGCGGCATGCAACCGCGCCAAGTGGACGCGCCTCTCCGACTCCTGACAGGCCAGCGTGACGGCTCAAGCCCACGCGTCGTGCAACTGGCGCGACGGGTACTGCATGCGAACCGTTGTGCCACTCGCTCCACCACCGCACCTCCTCGATTGCGGAACCGATATCGCGATTCGAGGTGACCCAGCCCGCGACCCAGCAGCGCCAGCCTGGCGCAGCGGTCAAACGCGGTCAAAAATGGGCCGGCAGTAATGACGGTGGCAGGCGCGCGAGGGCCGCGGTCACGCCATCTGCCAGGCTCATGTCCCATCCGAAGGCAGCAAGAGAACCACCTCTCGCGGCGTGGAGACGACGCGCCCGTGACCCGTACCTCGAACGGTTCGCGCACGCGCAACGGCAACCTCGCCAATTACTCACCCCGGCGCATTAACTCCGCGGCTCGACGGACAGCGCTACGGGCGGGAGAGGCTGGCGACGTTTCACCTTCGCCAAAACGACCACATCAAAAAAGGTACGCCACGACGTTCAATTTCGCATCCTTTTGCCCTTTTCCTCTTTCTCTATCTCTTGCAACAGGGACCGAGAAGGGGGATAACCCCAAAGGGATCCTTCCCCGTGAAGGAACTAGGCTCCGAGCCTCCTTACTGATCAGGGGTTCGAAGGCTGGCCCCCCGAAGGGTTCAACAGCCGCCTCAGATCGCGTGGGCCCGACACCCACTACTGGTCAGGGGTTCGAAGGTCGGCCCCCGAAAGGTCCCACGACCGCCTCAGGCTACTCGGGCTCCGTGCCCCCTACTGATCAGGGGTTCGAAGGCTGGCCTGTCGAAGGGTTCACAGTCGCCTCAGACGCCGAGCGAGGGATGACCAGGGGTACGTTCGATACATAACCAAGGCTTGGGCTACGCTCCCGAGGTACCCTAGGACATTTTCGAGACCAGCAGGAACGACTCTGTAACGGAATCCCATCGGAGGGAGGCAACGAGCCCTCGGACCCCGTCGCTAGGGGACCGGGTCCGGCAGATCACCCGCAGGTACTTTTGGGCGTGCCTCCGGGCCCCTAGCCGACCCCCAACGAACGGGGCACGGACGTCCACTCGGATTACCCGATTGCAGCTCACCGGAGACACCATGTTCGGTGCCCATCGAGGGTAACATGGCGCACTCCCCCCCTCCTCCTTGCAGAAAGGCGACGTAGGGGCGTATATAAAAAAGCCGAGTCTGTCCCTGATCGTCCTCTCGCTCCGTGCGGAGGCTCGGGGGCTGCTCTCGCAAACCCGGCTCCGGCCAAACCGTTGACAGCGTCAACATACCAGCCCGAGAACTTGGGCCCCGACAGTGCACCTGGGCTACGCCCTGCTCGCATGAGGGAACCGCCAGACCAGCAGAGGCATTACGCAAGGCATTAAGACCTCGAAGGAGTGAAACCACTCCTCCGAGGCCTCGGGGGCTACACCCGGCGGGTGCGCTCGCGCGCACCCACCGGAACAAAGTACCTCCGAGAAAGGCTGGTCCCCTTGCAAAAAAGTGCGACGCAAGCCTCCAAGCGAGTGTTAACACTCTCTTCGAGGCTCGGGGGCTACTGTCGGGGACCATAATTAGGGGTACCCTCAAGACGCCTAATTCTCAGCTGGTAACCCCCATCAGCATAAAGCTGCAAAGGCCTGATGGGTTTGATTAAGTCAGGGATCAGTCCATACGAGTGACTCGATCACGCCACGCCCGAGCCTAGCCTCGGGCGAGGGCAGCCGACCCTAAGATGACTCCGTCTCGCCTGAGGTCTCCTCTTTCACGGCAGACGCATCACCGGCTCGCCCGAGGCCCCGCCTTCGATAAGAAGTAACCCTGACTAAATCACCGCGCCAACCGACCGAGTCACCGGGGCGTTTAACGCAAAAGGTAAGACCGATGGGCGACCAAACTCCGCTCCACCCGACCCAGGGCTCGGACTCAGGCTAAGGCCCCGGAAGACGGCGAACTCCGCTCCGCCCGACCCAGGGCTCGGACTCAGGCTAAGGCCCCGGAAGACGGCGAACTCCGCTCCGCCCGACCCAGGGCTCGGACTCGGGCTAAGGCCCCGGAAGACGGCGAACTCCGCTCCGCCCGACCCAGGGCTCGGACTCGGGCTAAGGCCCCGGAAGACGGCGAACTCCGCTCCGCCCGACCCAGGGCTCGGACTCGGGCTAAGGCCCCGGAAGACGACGAACTCCGCCTCGCCCGACCCAGGGCTCGGACTCCGCCTCGGCCTCTGCCGAACGACCTCCGCCTCGCCCGACCCAGGAGTTCGGGCTCGGCCTCTGTCTTGCAGGATGGACTCGACCTCGACTTCGGAGGAGCCTCCACGACGCCCGACCTAGGACACAAGACCGCCACGTCAACAGGAAGCGTCATCATCACCCTGCCCTGAGCCGACTTGGGTCACAGAGAACAAGACCGGCGTCCCATCTGGCCAGCTCCGCCAGATAGGCAATGATGGCGCCTCACTAGACCATGACGACGGCGGCTCCCAGCTCCCTTACGAAAGCAGGAGGACGTCAGCAAGGGCCCAGCCACTCCGACAGCTGTCCCTCCGTCCGGCTCCGTTACTCCTCCAACAGCCACGACGCCACACCAACAGGGTGCCAAGATCTCTCCGGCTGCCACCTTGGCATGTACTTAGGGCGCTAGCTCTCCCTCGCTAGACACGTAGCACCTTGCTACACCCCCATTTTGTACACCTGGATCCTCTCCTTACGACTATAAAAGGAAGGACCAGGGCCTTCTTGGAGAAGGTTGGCCTCGCGGGGACGAAGGGCAGGGGCAGGCGCTCTCTCGGGGCCGCTCGCTCCCCTCACCTCGCACGGACGCTTGTAACCCCCTACTGCAAGCGCACCCGACCTGGGCGCGGGACGAACACGAAGGCCGCGGGAATTCTCCGACTCCCTCGTCGCGACCCGGCTCCGGCCACCGACCTCTCGCTCTACTCCCCCCTTCGCGCTCGCCCACGCGCTCGACCCATCTGGGCTGGGGCACGCGGCACTCTCACTCGTCGGCTCGGGGACCCCCCGGTCTCGGAACGCCGACAAGCGGCCTCTAGCTCCTGGGCGACTGACTTCTTGGAGGCACGCAGATCCTTGACGATGGAATCCTTGCTTAACACCAATTGTCTAAGCCGCAGGACCTCATCCTGGGATACTTGAAGTTCACGACGATGATGATCCAGATCTGACATAGTAAAGCGATGGCTCCTTTCCAAGATGGTTAAGGAATTGCTGACATCATGATACAATCTATCCAGATTATCACGAGAGGCCGCAAGTGCTCGTTTCTCCTCCTACAGAACAAGAATCGACTTTCAGCATCCAGTAAACAGTAAGCACGGTAGAGCCAATTAAGGAAGTTTACCTCGTGTGCTGCCCTCTCAGAGTTAAGCTGAGCATTGAGAGAAAAATTCAAAGAATGTGCATTGTCCAGAGAAGCAGAAACCCAAGCCAGGTCGGTCTGACCCTAAGAATACTTCTCTTCAAGATCAGAGTACTGTCGGGTTGAGTCGGCTTGATACTAAAGATGTTTTTCCTCAAGTTCAGAGCACCGTCGAGCCATATCTGACAAGGCAATTGAAGAAGGATACACGGTTAATACCAAGTTGATCAATCAGCTAAGGAAGAAACAAAGTTACTAACCAGCGTTTGATGCCTTCAAGTTGGCTATCTGTTTCTGAAGCAGCAATGGGTTCCACTGCGTTAGAGACACAGCCCCTTCTAGGATAGTGGCACCATGTGATTTCAACTGAGCAGACATTCCGTCGACCAAAGCCTGTGATCAAAGACAAATGAGTATAGGGAAGATAATTTACAAGGAAGAACGATAAAACGCAAAGAGCTGAGTTACCTGAAGCTTGGAGAAGAATGAGGGTAATCCCAAATCAGGAGAAGCGGCGTCATAGCTCGATGAAGGAAGATCAACCGGAACAATTTGAAGAACATCGTCAGGGGTTGACTCAGCCTCGCCAGCGAATATCAGAATTCTTGCATCTGGCCCACTGACCTCCAAGGCGACTTGTTTGCTCAAAGTCAAAGAAGCATGCATTGTCATCACCTCATCAGATTGTGGTGGAGACGACCCGACATGGACATCTATGGAGGTGTGGGAAGGAGAGCTCACTTGGACACCCTCGAGGTTGGTTTACAGCTCGCACCAACCACTAGAGCTGGATCACTATTGGCAACACCCTTGGGGGCTGGGTCGCAGCTCATGCTACCCACCAGAGCCGGATCACTACCGGCGACACCCTCGGGGCTGGGTAACTGCCAGCACCACCCTCGGGGGCTGGGTTTTCTGCAACAGCCACCTCTAAGGCTGAAGGATCCTCAGTCACCTCCATGGGAGTCGGGCAATCCTGACCAACTTCTTGACATCGGAGACTGCCTTCCAAAGTCGACGATGCATGAGACATTGCTCGGGATACCTCTAATCCCACGTCTGGAATTTCAGAGCAAACATCCATCATGTCGTCAGCAACCAGCTCCGATAGCATATCCTCAGGAACGACATCCTCAAGGGCCTGATCAAAATCCGTTATGGACAATTCTTGAAGGCTGACAAGAGCAGACAGAGTTGGAGAAGGAATATCACTATCCCCCCTACTACCTCTATAATGCCGGCTATTCTTACGAATCAGTGCAGCTTCCTCTTCCTCTTCTTCGTCCTCGTCAAAAATACGGACAATAGCCGGTGCACGGTCACACCCATTGGGATCAGCTTCTGCACGATTACACCCATTGGGATTAGCTTCAGCATGGTCACACCCATTGGGATCAGCTTCAGCACGGTCACACCCATTGGATCAGCTTCTGCAATATTACACCCATTGAAATCAGCTTCAGCACGGTCACACCCATTGGGATCAGCTTCAACATGGACACCACCATTGGGATCAACCTCAGGAAGGACCTCTGCTAGCGCTTCATCATAAACCGGAGCAGAAGGACCGACATCCCGGTCCAAGCATGACAGTCACCGGAGCCGCCTTTTCTTCATCTTCTTCTTTTCTTCAACAGGCGCGGTCGAATGGCTAACTCGGCGAGGACGCTTCAGGCGGGTACCCTCAGGCTTTCGGGTCTCCACTATTTTGTTAAGCTCCTGTCCAACCGTGATAGCCATCGGTTCAGCACAGGTCGAATCAGAAGATTCTCCAGCCAACATACCGAGTACAACATCTATTTCTGCATCATCTGGACTTGTCGGCATCCCAAAGTGAACATGTCTCTCATCATTGGGAAGATCGCGAAGGGGAGCAACCAGAGCCTCAATATCCTCGGGAGAGGGTCGCACTCTAAGACCCAGACCACCGTCACTAGCAGGAGGGTTGGACACGAAGTTGAAATATGACCTATGAGACGGCAGATTCCAAGCAGAATAGGCAACAGGAGCACCAACATTTGATATCTTGCCCCTCAGGATCATGTCTAGTCGGCTCACCAAAACATCAGTAGGAATTTTCTTGTTGGTGACCCGGGTAGAGTCAGTAATACCACTGTACAAGTAAGCTGGATATGCCCTATTTTTCAAAGGTTGAATATTCTTGAAAATGAAGTCAGCAACCACAGCTTCGGTAGTTAGACCTCTCTCCTTCAGCAGACAGATCTCAGCAAGCAGAATCCTAGCTTCCGTCACTGTCGGGGACCATAATTAGGGGTACCCTCAAGACGCCTAATTCTCAGCTGGTAACCCCCATCAGCATAAAGCTGCAAAGGCCTGATGGGTTTGATTAAGTCAGGGATCAGTCCATACGAGTGACTCGAACACGCCACGCCCGAGCCTAGCCTCGGGCGAGGGCAGCCGACCCTAAGATGACTCCATCTCGCCTGAGGTCTCCTCTTTCACGGCAGACGCATCACCGGCTCGCCTGAGGCCCCGCCTTCAATAAGAAGTAACCCTGACTAAATCACCGCGCCAACCGACCGAGTCACCGGGGCGTTTAACGCAAAAGGTAAGACCGACGGGCGACCAAACTCCGCTCCACCCGACCCAGGGCTCGGACTCGGGCTAAGGCCCCGGAAGGCGGCGAACTCCGCTCCGCCCGACCCAGGGCTCGGACTCGGGCTAAGGCCCCGGAAGACGGCGAACTCCGCTCCGCCCGACCCAGGGCTCGGACTCGGGCTAAGGCCCCGGAAGACGGCGAACTCCGCTCCGCCCGACCCAGGGCTCGGACTCGGGCTAAGGCCCCGGAAGACGGCGAACTCCGCTCCGCCCGACCCAGGGCTCGGACTCGGGCTAAGGCCCCGGAAGACGGCGAACTCCGCTCCGCCCGACCCAGGGCTCGGACTTGGGCTAAGGCCCCGGAAGACGACGAACTCCGCCTCGCCCGACCCAGGGCTCGGACTCCGCCTCGGCCTCTGCCGAACGACCTCCGCCTCGCCCGACCCAGGAGTTCGGGCTCGGCCTCTGTCTTGCAGGACGGACTCGACCTCGACTTCGGAGGAGCCTCCACGACGCCCGACCTAGGACACAAGACCGCCACGTCAACAGGAAGCGTCATCATCACCCTGCCCTGAGCCGACTTGGGTCACAGAGAACAAGACCGGCGTCCCATCTGGCCAGCTCCGCCAGATAGGCAATGATGGCGCCTCACTAGACCATGACGACGGCGGCTCCCAGCTCCCTTACGAAAGCAGGAGGACGTCAGCAAGGGCCCAGCCACCCCGACAGCTGTCCCTCCGTCCGGCTCCGTTACTTCTCCAACAGCCACGACGCCACACCAACAGGGTGCCAAGATCTCTCCGGCTGCCACCTTGGCATGTACTTAGGGCGCTAGCTCTCCCTCGCTAGACACGTAGCACCTTGCTACACCCCCATTTTGTACACCTGGATCCTCTCCTTACGACTATAAAAGGAAGGACCAGGGCCTTCTTAGAGAAGGTTGGCCCCGCGGGGACGAAGGGCAGGGGCAGGCGCTCTCTCGGGGCCGCTCGCTCCCCTCACCTCGCGCGGACGCTTGTAACCCCCTACTGCAAGCGCACCCGACCTGGGCGCGGGACGAACACGAAGGCCGCGGGAATTCTCCGACTCCCTCGTCGCCACCCGGCTCCGGCCACCGACCTCTCGCTCCACTCCCCCCTTTGCGCTCGCCCACGCGCTCGACCCATCTGGGCTGGGGCACGCGGCACTCTCACTCGTCGGCTCGGGGACCCCCCCGGTCTCGGAACGCCGACAGTTGGCGCGCCAGGTAGGGGCCTGCTGCGTGTTGACGAGTAGATTCCCGTCAAGCTCCAGATGGGCAGTCTCCAACGACCTCTTCAACCCGGATCGGTGCTCCGTTTCGGGAGTCTCGAGTTCATGTCTCTCGACAGCGGCTACGACATGATACTCCTTCCACCGCCGCGCGACAGCGACAATGGTGGCAGACAGCCCGCTCGCCGGCGGCGGAATCGACGACGTCTTTCCCGCGTGGGGGAAGGACAACTTTCGGGCTCGCCCCATCCTCTCCCTCGCCATCGGAGGAGGAGGAGGCGGGGCAACCAGGGCCGAGCGGGAGGCCGCGCTCCGACGGCTGTCGAGCAAATCGACATCCCCGGCGCCCCGACGGAGGACACGCCAAGCGTCGCCCTCGCGTTCGAGGCAAAGGCAAGCGCCATCCCCCCGCAGCACGTCGACCCCGAGCAGGCGGACGACGCCAACACGCTCGCGAAGGGCCTGCAGGACGTCGCCCTCATACCCAGGACGACGGCGCGATCAGCCCCCGACGTGACTTCATCGCTCCTCGTCGACAAAAAGGTACCGACTGCTACCCATCTTTCGTCATTTCGACTCGGCCTCAACCCGCCTGGCGACCTCGCTTTGGCGGGCGCTCACGTTGAGGCGAGTGCAACCTCTCTGGGGTTTCGTGTGCGGTCGCCTTGGGACCGATTGACGGGTGTCTCGACCTACGGACCCTCTGGGTCCGAGGAAGATGACGACCCCAGCATCTGCTGGGATTTCTCCGGATCTGGCAACCCTAGTACCATGCGGGACTTCATGACCGCATGTGACTACTGCCTCTCCGACTGTTCCGACGGCAGCCGCAGCCTTGACGACAAGGACTGCGGCCCGAGCCGCGAATGTTTCCATATCGAGCTAGGGGATCCCTCCGGAGGCGGCTGTCTCGGCATGCCGGAGGACGGTGATCCCCCTAGGCCAGCGCCTCGCGCCGACATCCCGCGGGAGCTAGCTGTGGTCCCCGTTCCGACGGGGGGTTATGACCCACAGCTCGAGCAAGTCCGCGGGGCGCAGGCCGGGCTCGATGAGGGAGCAGGAGCGCTCGAGGCGATCCGCCAGAACATCGGGCAGGTATGGGCGAGCCAGCCCCCGGCTGGAGGAATACGTCACCTGCCCCAAGGTCTCCAGCACCGCATCGCCAACGATGCCAGGGACAGACCGCCACCCGCATCCGGCGGAACCGGTCAGGACCTGGCCGCTGCAGCGATGCTCCTCCGCGCGATGCCGGAGTCATCAACCACCGAGGGTCGGTGAATCCAGGGAGAACTCAAGCATCTCCTGGAAGGCGCTGCGGCCCGGCGGGCCGAGAGCTCTGCCTCCCGAAGGCAGGGATACCCCTCGGAACCTCGTGCCGCGACTTCCCGACTCACGCGGGAAGCCTCGGTCTACACCGGGCGCACGCGCAACACCGCGCCTGCGGCCCCGGGCCACCTCGGCGACGAGCACCCTCTTCGCGACCGTCGGGCACGCCTCGACGAAAGGGTGCGCCGAGGCTATCACCCCAGGCGTGGGGGACGCTACGACAGCGGGGAGGATCGGAGTCCCTCGCCCGAACCACCCGGTCCGCAGGTCTTCAGCCGAGCCATTCGGCGGGCGCCGTTTCCGCCCCGATTCCGACCCCCGACTACTATCACGAAGTACTCGGGGGAAACAAGACCGGAATTGTGGCTCGCGGACTACCGCCTGGCCTGTCAACTGGGTGGGACGGACGATGACAACCTCATCATCCGAAACCTTCCCCTGTTCCTCTCCGATGCCGCTCGTGCCTGGTTGGAGCACCTGCCTCCGGGGCAGATTTCCAACTGGGAGGATCTGGTCCAGGCTTTCGCCGGCAACTTCCAGGGCACATACGTGCGCCCCGGGAATTCCTGGGATCTCCGAAGCTGTCGGCAACTGCCGGGAGAGTCTCTCCGGGACTACATCCGGCGGTTCTCGAAGCAGCGCACCGAGCTGCCCAACATCACCGACTCCGATGTCATCGGCGCGTTCCTCGCCGGCACCACCTGCCATGACCTGGTGAGCAAGTTGGGTCGCAAGACCCCCACCAGGGCGAGCGAGCTGATGGACATCGCCACCAAGTTCACCTCCGGCCAGGAGGCGGTAGAGGCCATCTTCCGAAAGGACAAGCAGCCCCAGGGCCGCCCGTTGGAAGATGCTCCCGAGGCGTCTGCTCCGCGCGGCGCCAAGAAGAAAGGCAGGAGGAAGTCGCAAGCGAAACGCGACGTTCCCGATGCAGACCTTGTCGCCGCCGCCGAGCACAAGAACCCTCGGAAGCCCCCCGGAGGTGCTAACCTCTTCGACAAGGCACTCAAGGAGACGTGCCCCTATCATCAGGGGCCTGTCAAGCACACCCTCGAGGAATGCGTCATGCTTCGGCGCCACTTCCACAGGGCCGGGCCACCCGCAGAGGGTGGCAGGGCTCACGACGACGGCAAGAAGGAAGATCGCCAAGCAGGAGAGTTCCCAGAGGTCCACGACTGCTTCATGATCTACGGAGGGCATGCGGCGAATGCCTCGGCTCGGCATCGTAAGCAAGAGCGTCGGGAGGTCTGCTCGGTGAAGGTGGCGGCGCCAGTCTATCTAGACTGGTCCGACAAGCCCATCACCTTCGACCGGGACGACCACCCCGACCACGTGCCGAGCCCGGGGAAGTACCCGCTCGTCGTCGACCCCGTCATCGGCGACGTCAGGCTCACCAAGGTCTTGATGGATGGGGGCAGCTGCCTCAACATCATCTACGCCGAGACCCTCAGGCTCCTGCGCGTCGGTCTGTCATCCGACCGAGCAGGCGCTGCGCCCTTCCATGGGATCATCCCCGGGAAGCGCGTCAAGCCCCTCGGGCAGATCGACCTTCTTGTCTGCTTCGGAACACCCTCCAACTTCCGAAGGGAGACCTTGACGTTCGAGGTGGTCGGGTTCCAAGGAACCTACCACGCAGTGTTGGGAAGGCCATGCTACGCGAAGTTCATGGCCATCCCCAACTACACCTACCTAAAGCTCAAGATGCCGGGCCCCAACGGGGTCATCACCGTTGGCCCCACGTACAAGCACGCATTCGAATGCGATGTGGAGTGCGTGGAGTACGCCGAGGCCCTCGCCGAGTCCGAGGCCCTCATTGCCGACCTGGAAAGCCTCTCCCGAGAGGTACCGGACGTGAAGCGACATGCCGGCAACTTCGAGCCAGCGGAAACGGTTAAGGCCGTCCCTCTCGACCCCAGTGGCGACACCTCCAAGCAGATCCGGATCAGTTCTGGTCTCGACCCCAAATAGGAAGCAGTGCTCGTCGACTTTCTCCGCGCAAACGCCGACGTCTTTGCGTGGAGTCCCTTGGACATGCCCGGCATACCGAGGGATGTCGCCGAGCACTCACTGGATATTCGGGCCGGGGCCCGACCGGTCAGACAGCCTCTGCGCCGATTCGACGAGGAAAGGCGCAGGGTGATAGGCGAGGAGATCCACAAGCTGATGGCAGCAGGGTTCATTAAAGAGGTATTCCACCCTGAGTGGCTTGCCAACCCTGTACTTGTGAGGAAAAAAGGGGGGAAATGGCGGATGTGTGTAGACTATACTGGTCTCAACAAAGCATGTCCGAAAGTCCCCTACCCTCTACCTCGCATCGATCAAATCGTGGACTCCACTGCAGGGTGCGAAACCCTGTCTTTCCTCGATGCCTACTCAGGGTATCATCAAATCAAGATGAAAGAGTCCGACCAGCTCGCGACTTCTTTCATCACGCCCTTCGGCATGTACTGTTATGTCACAATGCCGTTCGGTTTGAGGAACGCGGGTGCAACGTACCAGCGGTGCATGAACCATGTGTTCGGCGAACACATCGGTCGCACGGTCGAGGCCTACGTCGATGACATCGTAGTCAAGACGAGGAAAGCCTCCGACCTTCTCTCCGACCTCGAACTGACATTCCGGTGTCTCAAGGCGAAGGGCGTCAAGCTCAATCCCGAGAAGTGCGTCTTCGGGGTGCCCCGAGGCATGCTCTTGGGATTCATCGTCTCCGAGCGGGGCATCGAAGCCAACCCGGAGAAGATCGCAGCAATCACAAACATGGGGCCCATCAAGGACTTAAAAGGCGTACAGAGGGTCATGGGATGCCTCGCGGCCTTGAGCCGTTTCATCTCGCGCCTCGGCAAAAGAGGCCTGCCCCTGTACCGTCTCTTAAGGAAGGCCGAGTGCTTCACTTGGACTCCCGAGGCCGAGGAAGCCCTCGGGAACCTGAAGGCGCTCCTCACCCAGGCGCCCATCTCGGTACCCCCAGCTGATGGAGAAGCCCTCCTGGTCTACGTCGCCGCAACCACTCAGGTGGTCAGCGCCGCGATCGTGGTCGAAAGGCTGGAAGAGGGGCATGCTTTGCCCATTCAGAGGCCAGTTTACTTCATCAGCGAAGTGCTGTCCGAGACCAAGATCCGCTACCCACAAGTCCAGAAGCTGCTATATGCAGTGATCCTGACGAGGCGAAAGCTGCGACATTACTTCGAGTCTCATCCGATAACTGTGGTGTCATCCTTCCCCCTGGGGGAGATCATCCAGTGCCGAGAAGCCTCAGGACGGATCGCAAAGTGGGCGGTGGAAATCATGGGCGAGGCAATCTCGTTCGCCCCTCGGAAGGCCATCAAGTCCCATGTACTGGCAGATTTCGTGGCCGAATGGGTCGATACCCAGTTGCCAACGGCCCCGATCCAACCAGAGCTCTGGACCATGTTTTTCGACGGGTCGCTGATGAAGACGGGAGCCGGCGCGGGCCTGCTCTTCGTCTTGCCCCTCGGGAAACACCTGCGCTACGTGCTCCGCCTCCATTTCCCGGCGTCCAACAACGTGGCTGAGTACGAGGCTCTGATCAACGGATTGCGAATCGCCATCGAGCTAGGGGTCCGACGCCTCGATGCACGAGGCGACTCGTAGCTTGTCATCGACCAAGTCATGAAGAACTCCCTCTGCCGCGACCCGAAGATGGAGGCCTACTGTGAGGAGGTCCGACGCCTGGAAGACAAGTTCTACGGGCTCGAGCTTAACCACATCGCCCGGCGTTACAACGAGACTGTGGATGAACTGGCGAAGATAGCCTCGGGGCGAACAACGGTTCCCCCGGACGTCTTCTCCCGGGATCTGCACCAACCCTCCGTCAAGATAGGCGACGCGCCCGAGCCCGAGCCACCCTCGGCCTCGTCCGAGGTGACCTCGGCCCAGCCTGAGCCATCCTCGGCTCAACCCGAGGAACCCTCGGAGCCCGAGGGCGAAGCGCTGCGCATCGAGGAAGAGCAGAGCGGGGTCATGCCAGATCAAGATTGGCAAACCCCGTACCTGCAATATCTCCGCCGAGGGGAACTGCCCCTCGACCGAGCCGAGGCTCGGCGGGTAGCGCGACGCGCAAAGTCGTTCGTCTTGCTGGGCGATGAGAAGGAGCTCTACCACCGCAGCCCCTCGGGCATCCTCCAGCGATGCATCTCCATCGCCGAGGGTCAGGAACTCCTGCAGGAAATACACTCGGGGGCTTGCGGTCATCATGCAGCACCTCGAACCCTCGTCGGAAACGCTTTCCGCCAAGGCTTCTACTGGCCGACGGCGGTGGCTAACGCCACTAGAATTGTCCGCGCCTGCGAAGGGTGCCAATTCTATGCGAAGCAGACCCACCTGCCTGCTCAGGCTCTGCAGACGATACCCATCACCTGGCCCTTCGCCGTGTGGGGTCTGGACCTCGTCGGCCCTCTGCAGAAGGCGCCCGGGGGCTACACGCACCTGCTGGTCGCCATCGACAAATTCTCCAAGTGGATCGAGGTCCGACCCCTGAACAGCATCAGGTCCGAGCAGGCGGTGGCGTTCTTCACCAACATCGTCCATCGCTTCGGGGTCCCGAACTCCATCATCACCGACAATGGCACCCAGTTCACCGGCAAAAAATTCTTGGATTTTTGCGAGGATTACAACATCCGGGTAGACTGGGCTGCCGTAGCTCACCCCATGTCGAATGGGCAAGTGGAACGTGCCAATGGCATGATCCTACAAGGACTCAAGCCTCGGATCTACAACGACCTCAACAAGTTCGGCAAGCGGTGGATGAAGGAACTCCCCTCGGTGGTCTGGAGCCTGAGGACGACGCCAAGCCGGGCCACGGGTTTCACGCCTTTCTTCCTGGTCTATGGGGCCGAGGCCGTTCTGCCCACGGACCTGGAATACGGCTCCCCGAGGACAAGGGCCTACCACGAAGAAAGCAACCAAGCTAGCCGAGAAGACTCGCTGGACCAGCTGGACGAGGCTCGGGACAGGGCCTTACTACACTCGGCGCGGTACCAACAGTCCCTGCGACGCTACCACGCCCGAGGGGTCCGACCCCGAGACCTCTAGGTGGGCGATCTGGTGCTTCGGCTTCGGCAAGACGCCCGAGGGAGACACAAGCTCACGCCCCCCTGGGAGGGGTCGTTCATCATCGCCAAAGTTCTGAAGCCCGGAACGTACAAGCTGGCCAACAGTCAAGGCGAGGTCTACAGCAACGCTTGGAACATCCAACAGCTACGTCGCTTCTACCCTTAAGATGTTTCCAAGTTGTTCATATACCCCGCACCCACGCAAAGTTTAGTCAACAAGGGAGGGTCGGCCTCGCCTCGGCAAAGCCCGACCCTCCCTCGGGGGCTAAAAGGGGGGAAGCCCCCTCTGCGTCAAAATTTTCCTCGAACAAAAAATCTCTTTTACCAGAATATCTTTCGTGCTTTCTGACTACTTCGAAAAGTGGGTCCTGGAAACGACGGGGTACACGTAAGCAGTCAAGGCTGACCGAGCCGAGGGACTCCTACGCCTCCGGGATACGGATACCTCACTCATCACCTTCCGCGATAAGTAACTCGCGCTCGGATAAGGTGAATCCGCGGATCGAACGAGTCTTTACGTACGGAAGCTCTTCTGTCGAAGCGATTCTTCGAGCCTTCTCGACCGAGTCGGTGACAGGGCCTCATGGACGGGTGAAAGTACGCGTAAGCGGCAAGGCCGACCGAGCCGAGGGACTCCCATGCCTCCGGGATACGGATACCTCACTCATCACCTTCCGCGAGAAGCAACTCTCGCTCGCACTAACATCCCTGCTACCGACAAAAAGTCCAGATACTCGAAACAAGAGGTAAAGAGACGCAGCTTTATAACGAAGCAAGGGTGTGTGTTCTGGCCTCGACGGCCGCACAAGGCCCACGCTACAAGACGATTTGACCCTGCAGGCTCGGATCTTGACGCTGGAAGAGGGCGATGACACCCTCGGCGTCGACAGCACCTTCGGCAAGGCCCGACCCAGCCTCGGACGGCGACGCGGTCCGAGGGCCTCCGCTCCGAAGGACAACGTCATCACCACGCTCGAGCAATCTCTGCCAGGGGCTTCTCCGAGAACCCAGCCCGAGCGGACGGCTCGGCCGGCCACCTCCGGGGCCTCGGCCGACCTCCTTCCGAGGGCGCCAGCTCGGTCCAAAGCCTCGGCTGATCAGCTCCGACGTCGATCCTGCCAACGGACAACCTGGCTAGGCTCCGGCCAACCAGGTTTTATTTCTCGAGCCAACTCCGCCTCTGCTCGTGCTGATATCGCTACCCCTGGCCTCGGCTCGTCGAAGAGCGGCCGAGGGGTCTCTTTAACTTAGCTAGAGGAGCCTCAGACAACAGGTCCGACCGAGCCGAGGGATTCCTACGCCTCCGGGATACGGATACCTCACTCGTCACCTTGACACGGGGCGACTCACGCTTGGTGAAGCGGTTCAGGCAAACAACAGGCGAGTCTTAGTGCTCAGAAATGAGGAAAAAACACGGCTTTGTGCCGAAGTTACATACATGTTCAGGCCCCAAAAGCCGAAATGAACAAAAAACCCGGCACTCGAAGTGCCATTACAAACGGAACTCCGGTTCCGTCCCCGCAGGTACGGACAACCTCCCCGCCAGGGAAGCCCGTGGAGCGACAAGCTCTGGGCGAATCACCAGCAAACGCGGGACGCCCCTAAGCACCCCGGCAGATCCTCGCAGCCGTCCTCGCCGCGAATGCGAGGAGGAAGACGGAATGTTGCATCCTAGCTGGGCAGCAACAGTTCCCCTTCCCTGGCATGACTGGAGGATGTCTCCGCCGTGGGGTTAAAAGGCGATTGCCACCACCAGAAGCTGGAAAATGAGGTGGCCCGCCGACCCGCGTAGGAGGTGGGGCCCCGGCTCGCCTCGCTCCCCGCCCCGGCGAGAATGACGAACACCCTCAACACTGAGGGCAGCGCCGGGACCGCAGTCCGGTTTGCCCCTCCCCACCCAGGAGCTGGTGGTCACCGTCTCGGGTGACCCCCAGCCGAGGGGGGCAACCGGGCTGCGCGATGAAAATCCTTGAAGCCGAACGACGGCTGAAAGGTACCAACTCCCACGGAGTTGCGTTCCTCCAGCGATGGAGCGAAAAGACGGCGGTTCCCCCCCATCCGGGGGCTGGGAAGATGGAGGGACACAATGCATAGGGAAGGAAGGAGACATGGTCACCCTGCGAAGGGGGTCGCCCTCCTTTTAAAGGCAACTTCCCCTGCTTGCACCCTCAACCGTCACGGGCTGAGTCTTCTCCAACACGCCTCCAAAGTCCTCCCCTGCGGCGCGGGGGCTGGGGCCCGCCTGTCATGCAGACCGGCTCCAAGCAGAAGAAGCCAAACCGCCGCGCACGACGCACGCAACCGCCCAGCGGTTACAAGTAACCCTCCACTTTTGCCCCGACCGGCGGGCAAAAGGGGCAGGCGGCCATGCAGGCGGCATGCAACCGCGCCAAGTGGACGCGCCTCTCCGACTCCTGACAGGCCAGCGCGACGGCTCAAGCCCACGCGTCGTGCAACTGGCGCGCCGGGTGCTGCATGCGAACCGCTGTGCCACTCGCTCCACCACCGCACCTCCTCGATTGCGGAACCGATACCGCGATTCGAGGCGACCCAGCCCGCGACCCAGCAGCGCCAGCCTGGCGCAGCGGTCAAACGCGGTCAAAAATGGGCCGGCAGTAATGACGGTGGCAGGCGCGCGAGGGCAGCGGTCACGCCATCTGCCAGGCTCATGTCCCATCCGAAGGCAGCAAGAGAACCACCTCTCACGGCGTGAAGACGACGCGCCCGTGACCTGTACCTCGAACGGCTCGCGCACGCGCAACGGCAACCTCGCCAATTACTCACCCCGGCGCATTAACTCCGCGGCTCGACGGACAGCGCTACGGGCGGGAGAGGCTGGCGACGTTTCGCCTTCGCCAAAACGACCACACCAAAAAAGGTACGCCACGACGTTCAATTTCGCATCCTTTTTCCCTTTTCCTCTTTCTCTATCTCTTGCAACAGGGACCGAGAAGGGGGATAACCCCAAAGGGATCCTTCCCCGTGAAGGAACTAGGCTCCGAGCCTCCTTACTGATCAGGGGTTCGAAGGCTGGCCCCCCGAAGGGTTCAACAGCCGCCTCAGATCGCGTGGGCCCGACACCCACTACTGGTCAGGGGTTCGAAGGTCGGCCCCCGAAAGGTCCCACGACCGCCTCAGGCTACTCGGGCTCCGTGCCCCCTACTGATCAGGGGTTCGAAGGCTGGCCTGTCGAAGGGTTCACAGTCGCCTCAGACGCCGAGCGAGGGATGACCAGGGGTACGTTCGATACATAACCAAGGCTCGGGCTACGCTCCCGAGGTACCCTAGGACATTTCCGAGACCAGCGGGAACGACTCTGTAACGGAATCCCATCGGAGGGAGGCAACGAGCCCTCGGACCCCGTCGCTAGGGGACCGGGTCCGGCAGATCACCCGCAGGTACTTTTGGGCGTGCCTCCGGGCCCCTAGCCGACCCCCAACGAACGGGGCACGGACGTCCACTCGGATTACCCGATTGCAGCTCACCGGAGACACCATGTTCGGTGCCCATCGAGGGTAACATGGCGCACTCCCCCCCTCCTCCTTGCGGAAAGGCGACGTAGGGGCGTATATAAAAAGCCGAGTCTGTCCCTGATCGTCCTCTCGCTCCGTGCGGAGGCTCGGGGGCTGCTCTCGCAAACCCGGCTCCGGCCAAACCGTTGACAGCGTCAACATACCAGCCCAAGAACTTGGGCCCCGACAGTGCACCTGGGCTACGCCCTGCTCGCATGAGGGAACCGCCAGACCAGCCGAAGCATTACGCAAGGCATTAAGACCTCGAAGGAGTGAAACCACTCCTCCGAGGCCTCGGGGGCTACACCCGGCGGGTGCGCTCGCGCGCACCCACCGGAACAAAGTACCTCCGAGAAAGGCTGGTCCCCTTGCAAAAAAGTGCGACGCAAGCCTCCAAGCGAGTGTTAACACTCTCTTCGAGGCTCGGGGGCTACTGTCGGGGACCATAATTAGGGGTACCCTCAAGACGCCTAATTCTCAGCTGGTAACCCCCATCAGCATAAAGCTGCAAAGGCCTGATGGGTTTGATTAAGTCAGGGATCAGTCCATACGAGTGACTCGAACACGCCACGCCCGAGCCTAGCCTCGGGCGAGGGCAGCCGACCCTAAGATGACTCCGTCTCGCCTGAGGTCTCCTCTTTCACGGCAGACGCATCACCGGCTCGCCCGAGGCCCCGCCTTCGATAAGAAGTAACCCTGACTAAATCACCGCGCCAACCGACCGAGTCACCGGGGCGTTTAACGCAAAAGGTAAGACCGACGGGCGACCAAACTCCGCTCCACCCGACCCAGGGCTCGGACTCGGGCTAAGGCCCCGGAAGACGGCGAACTCCGCTCCGCCCGACCCAGGGCTCGGACTCGGGCTAAGGCCCCGGAAGACGGCGAACTCCGCTCCGCCCGACCCAGGGCTCGGACTCGGGCTAAGGCCCCGGAAGACGGCGAACTCCGCTCCGCCCGACCCAGGGCTCGGACTCGGGCTAAGGCCCCGGAAGACGGCGAACTCGGCTCCGCCCGACCCAGGGCTCGGACTCGGGCTAAGGCCCCGGAAGACGGCGAACTCCGCTCCGCCCGACCCAGGGCTCGGACTTGGGCTAAGGCCCCGGAAGACGACGAACTCCGCCTCGCCCGACCCAGGGCTCGGACTCCGCCTCGGCCTCTGCCGAACGACCTCCGCCTCGCCCGACCCAGGAGTTCGGGCTCGGCCTCTGTCTTGCAGGACGGACTCGACCTCGACTTCGGAGGAGCCTCCACGACGCCCGACCTAGGACACAAGACCGCCACGTCAACAGGAAGCGTCATCATCACCCTGCCCTGAGCCGACTTGGGTCACAGAGAACAAGACCGGCGTCCCATCTGGCCAGCTCCGCCAGATAGGCAATGATGGCGCCTCACTAGACCATGACGACGGCGGCTCCCAGCTCCCTTACGAAAGCAGGAGGACGTCAGCAAGGGCCCAGCCACCCCGACAGCTGTCCCTCCGTCCGGCTCCGTTACTTCTCCAACAGCCACGACGCCACACCAACAGGGTGCCAAGATCTCTCCGGCTGCCACCTTGGCATGTACTTAGGGCGCTAGCTCTCCCTCGCTAGACACGTAGCACCTTGCTACACCCCCATTTTGTACACCTGGATCCTCTCCTTACGACTATAAAAGGAAGGACCAGGGCCTTCTTAGAGAAGGTTGGCCTCGCGGGGACGAAGGGCAGGGGCAGGCGCTCTCTCGGGGCCGCTCGCTCCCCTCACCTCGCGCGGACGCTTGTAACCCCCTACTGCAAGCGCACCCGACCTGGGCGCGGGACGAACACGAAGGCCGCGGGAATTCTCCGACTCCCTCGTCGCCACCCGGCTCCGGCCACCGACCTCTCGCTCCACTCCCCCCTTCGCGCTCGCCCACGCGCTCGACCCATCTGGGCTGGGGCACGCGGCACTCTCACTCGTCGGCTCGGGGACCCCCCGGTCTCGGAACGCCGACAGTCACCTCCAAGGCAGTGGGAGACTCAACCCAACTTGGGGTGCGTACATCTGGCTGTCTCCCCGACCAAGGGGGAGGGACTTGCAGTGGTTTTCCACAATAAACCACTCAAGGCGCCACCCTTTAATGATGTACTTGAGAGGAATGTCGAGGTATTCTGTCTTCCTCCCACGGCGCATATCTAAACTTGCACCACCAATGAGCTGGTGCTGCCCCCCAGCCATCCCAGACCGACAGTGATACAAATACTTCCATAATCCGAAATGAGGAAGAATTCCGAGGTAGGCCTCACACAGATGCACGAAGATAGAAATTTGCAAGATGGAATTGGGATTCAGATGGGTCAGGTTTAGATTGTAAAAATCAAGGAGACCACGGAAGAAGGGAGAAATGGGAAGAGCAAGACTGTGGATGAGAAAAGGAACGTAGACGACGGACTCGTGGGTATCTTCTGTCGGAACAATGACCCCATGGCAAATCCGCCAAGAGCAGAGCTCTTTTGGAGGAAGAACTCCAACATCAACAAGGTGGAGGAGATCTGATTTCGAGACAACGAACATATGGTTACCTGCTAACGGTAACTGGCTGTTGGGGTCAAGGGGAGGAATGACTACCGCAGCAGAACTCTGGTTCTTCCGCTTGGGCGCCATCGCGATCTCGCTGGTGGGTCGAACAAGGGCAAAATCAGAGGGAAACAGAGGAGTGGTTTGAGGCGGAAATGTGAAGTTAGGGCTCAGAACTCAAAAGCGCACGGCGCCGTGATATAAATGGGGTTTTCCCGGGTTGGGCATCGTTTCTAAAAAGTGCCAAGTCATCACTCAGGAAAATGAGATTTTCGACATAGCTCGGTTGTTACCTCTAAAACGCCGATAGCATCAAGCCCCACTTGGCTGTTACCTCTAAAACGCCGACGGTGTCTGTCATAACTCGGCTGTTACCTCCAAAACGCCGACAGTGTCTGTCATAACTCGGTCGTTTTCTCTAAATAACGCCAGCAGAACCAAACACGACTCAGTAGTTACCAGTTATCACTTGGTAATTATTTCTAAAAACACTAGCAACGCTAGGCGCGAAGACAAACTATCAATTGACTATAAAGGAAGAACGGCGGAAAAGCGAAAGGCTGCTCGGAACAAGCTGAAATTTTCTTCAATATATGGAGGAGGAAAGTTTTTCCACAAACTTAAAGACCAACTCATTATGAGTCAGCCTTTTCCCTTTTTCACTACATTACATTACTACATTACTCACACTATACTATACTACTAACTACTACTACATTATTCTGCTGCTGCTACTACTACTACTACTTGTCGGCGTTTCGACCCCGGGGGGGTCCCTGGACCGACGAGTAAATTGTCGCCGCATGCCCCAGCCCAGATGGGTCGGCGTGAGGCGGAACGCGAAGGGGGGAGAGCAGCCGGAGGGAGACAGGCGTGGGAGGTGGAACCCGCGGCCTTCGTGTTAGCCCCGCGCCCAGGTCGGGTGCGCTTGCAGTAGGGGGTTACAAGCGTCCACGCGGGAGGGAGCGAGCGGCCTTGCGCGAGCGTCGTCCCGTCCTTCCCCGCGTGGCCCACCCTTCTGTAAGAGGGCCCTGGACCTCCCTTTTATAGGCGTAAGGAGAGGATCCAGGTGTACAATGGGGGGTGTAGGAGTGTGCTAACGTGTCTAGCGGAGGAGAGCTAGCACCCTAAGTACATGCCATCGTGGCAGCCGGAGAGGTTTTGGCACTCAGTTCGTGTGATGTCGTGGCCGTCGGAGGAGCGCTGGAGCCTGGCGGAAGGACAGCTGTCGGGGCTGTCGAGTCCTTGCTAACGTCCTCTTGCTTCCGTAAGGGGGCTGAGAGTCGCCGTCGTCACAGGGCATGTGGGGCGCCATCATTACTCGTATAGTGGAGCGAGCCAGATGGGACGCCGGTCTTGTTCCTCGTAGCCTGAGTCAGCTCGGGGTAGGGTAATGATGGCTCCTCCTGTCGACGTGGTCGGTCCATGCCCTAGGTTGGGCGAGGTGGAGGCTCCTCCGAGGTCGAGGTCGAGTCTGTCTTCCAAGGTCGAGGTCGAGTCCGAGCCCCCGGGTCGGACAAGGCGGAGACCGTCGGCTGAGGCCAGGGCTGAGTCCGAGCCCTGGGGTCGGGCGAAGCGGAGTTCGTCGTCCTTCGGGGCTGAGCCCGAGTCCGAGCCCTGGGGTCAGGCGAAGCGGAGTTCGTCGTCTTCCGGGGCTGAGCCCGAGTCCGAGCCCTAGGGTCGGGCGAAGCGGAGTTCGTCGTCTTCCGGGGCTGAGCCCGAGTCCGAGCCCTGGGGTCGGGCGGAGCGGAGTTCGTCGTCTTCCGGGGCTGAGCCCGAGTCTGAGCCCTGGGGTCGGGCGAAGCGGAGTTCGTCGTCTTCTGGGGCTGAGCCCGAGTCCGAGCCCTGGGGTCGGGCGGAGCGGAGTTCGTCGTCTTCCGAGGCTGAGCCCGAGTCCGAGCCCTGAGGTCGGGCGAAGCGGAGTTCGTCGTCTTCCGGGGCTGAGCCCGAGTCCGAGCCCTGGGGTCGGGCAAAGTGGAGTTCGTCGTCTTCCGGGGCTGAGCCCGAGTCCGAGCCCTGGGGTCGGGCGAAGCGGAGTTTCCTATGACGCCTGAGGCCGGACTTGGCTGCTATCAGCCTCACTCTGTCGAGTGGCTCAACAGTCGGAGCGGCGCAGGCGGCGCTGTCCCCTTGTCAGACCGGTCAGTGGAGCGGCGAAGTGACTGCGGTCACTTCGGCTCTGTCGACTGGAGGGCGTGCGTCAGGATAAAGGTGTCAGGCCACCTTTGCATTAAATGCCCCTGCGATTTGGTCGGTTGGCATGGCGATTTGGCCAAGGTTGCTTCTTGGTGAATACTGGGCCTCGGGCGAGCCGAAGGTGTGTCCGTTGCTGGAGGGGGTCCTCGGGCGAGACGTAGATCCTTCGGGGTCGGCTGCCCTTGCCCGAGGCTGGGCTCGGGCGAGGCGTGATCACGTCCCTCGAATGGACCGATCCTTGACTTAATCGCACCCATCAGGCCTTTGCAGCTTTGTGCTGATGGGGGTTACCAACTGAGATTTAGGAGTCTTGAGGGTACCCCTAATTATGGTCCCTGACAGTAGCCCCCGAGCCTCGAAGGGAGTGTTAATACTCGCTTGGAGGCTTTTGCCGCACTTTTTTGCAAGGGGACCAGCCTTTTTTGGTTGCATTTTGTTCCGGTGGGTGCGCGCGAGCGCACCCGCCGGGTGTAGCCCCCGAGGCCTCGGAGGAGTAGTTTGACTCCTTCGAGGTCTTAGTGTGTTTCGCAACACTTCGGCTAGTCTGGTTGTTCCCTCATGCGAGCTGGCCGTAGCCCGGGTGCACGGTCGGGTCCCAAGTTCTCGGGCTGGTATGTTGACGCTGTCAACGGTTTGGCCGGAGCCGGGTTTGCGAGAGCAGCCCCCGAGCCTCTGCACAGTGCGAGAGGACGGTCAAGGACAGACTCGACTTTTTTACATACGCCCCAGCGTCGCCTTTCCGCAAGGAGGAGGGGGGGGAAAGCGCCATGTTGCCCTCGGAGGGCGCCGAACATGGTGTCTCCGGTGAGCTGCTGGCGGGTAATCCGAGTGGACGCCCGTGCCCCATTTGTTAGGGGTCGGCTAGAGGCCTGGAGGCGTGCTCCAAAAGTACCTGCGGGTGATCTGCCGGACCCGGTCCCCTTTTGACGGGGTCCGAGGGCTTGATGCCTCCCTCTGATGGGATTCTGTTACAAGATCGTTCCCGCTGGTCTCGGAAATGTCCTAGGGTACCTCGGGAGCATAGCCCGAGCCTTGGTTATGTATCGAACGTACCCAGGGTCATCCCTCGCTCTGTGTCTGAGGCGACTGTGAACCCTTTGAGGGCCAGCCTACGAACCCCTGATCAGTAGTGGGCATGGAGCCCGAGTGGCCTGAGGCGGCTGTTGAACCCTTCCGAGGGGCCGGCCATCGAACCTCTGACCAGTAGTGTGCGCAGAACCCAAGCGCTCTGAGGCGGCCGTTGAACCCCTCTGAGGGGCCAGCCTTTGAACCTCTAATCAGTAGGGAGGCTCGGGGCCTGTTTCCTTCGCGGAGAAGGATTCTTTTCGGGGTATCCCCCTTTCCCGGTCCCTGTTGTAAGAGAGAGAAAGAGGAAAAGGAAAAGGATACGAAATCGAATGACGTGGCGTACCTTTTTCGACGCGGTCATTATGGCGAAGGCGAAGCGTCGCTTGCTTCTCCTGCCTGAGGCGCCGCCTGTCCCGCTGCGGAGTTAATGCGACAGGGCGAGTGGTTCGCGAGGCGGCCGTTGCGCGTGTGCGAGCCATTCGAGGAACGGAACATGGGCGCGCCGTCTTCACGCCGTGAGAGAGGGTTCTCTCGCTGCCCCTGGATGGGACGTAAGCTTGGCTGACGACGTGACCGCTGCTCCTGCCCGCCTGCCACCGCCATTACTGCCGGCCCATTTGTGGCCGCATTGACCGCCGCGCCTGGCTGGCACTGCTGGGTCACACGCATGGTTGCCTCGAGTCACGGTACTGGTTCCGCAGTCGAGGAGGCGCGGTAGTGGTGCGAGTGGTGGTGCAGTTGCTCGCACGTAGCAACCGGCGCGCCGGTTGCATGACGTGTGGGCCTGGGCCTCCATGCTAGGTGCGTTGGAGTCGAAGGGGCGCGCCCACTTGGCGCGGTTGCATGTCGACTGCATGGCTGTCCACCCTTTCACCCGCTGGTCTGGGCGAAAGTGGAGGAATGCTTGTAACCGCTGGGCAGTTGCATGCCCTGCGCGCGCGGTTTGGCTCCTTCTGCCCTAGACCAGCTTGCATGACGCGTGGGGCCCAGCCCCCGCGCCGTAGGGGGAGGACCTTGGAGCGTGTTGGAGAAGACTCAGCCCACGACGGTTGGGGACGCAAGTAGGGAGAGTCGCCTTTAAAAGGAGGGTGACCTCCTTGAGAGGCGACCATGTCTTCGCGCTCCCTTATGCACCGTGTCTTTCCACCTTCCGAGCCCCCGGATGGGGAACGCCCGCAATCCTTCCGCCTTGTCGTCGGAGGGACGCAACTTCGAGGAAGTTGGTACCTTTCAGCCATCGTTCGGCTTCAAGGATTTTCATCATGCAGCCCGGCCGCATCCCCTCACCGGTGGTCACCCAAGATGGTGACCTCCAGCTTGATGGCGGGGAGAAGCGAACCGGGCTACGGCCTCTGCCCCTCCCTCAGCTTCAAGGATGTTCATCATCAGTGCTAGGGAGGGGAGTGTGCCGAGTTGGGGTCGGTCTCTGTGCGGGCGGCGGCCCGCCCCTTCCCTCAGTGATCGGGGGGAAGGGCGTTCGCCGTTCGTGGCGTTGGCAGCTGCCGCGTGCCTGGCTCTCTGAGCCGAGTGGCTTCGGAGCCGCTCCCGGCGCCTCCTTCCGCCACGGCAGCCGGAAGAGGTTTCTCCGCCGATGAGCTAGCCGGTGCCGCCCACGGACTGACCTCCAACTCTACGGCCTTCTGCCCGTCCTTGCCTCTCGAGTGAGGGCATGGGCGAGAGCCTCATGGCAGCAGCATCCGCCCTGAGGTCATCGCTGCTGCTGTTCGGCCCCCCGGAGCAGAAGTCATCGTCGTCGCCACTGCTGGAGTGGGCGACGGCGAGCCATTCGTCGGTCTTCCATTGCCTCGCAGGCCCCCCAATCGTGTGGGGTTGTTCGTACCTACGGAGGTGGAACCGGGGTTCCGTTTGTATTGGCACCTTGTGTGCCGGTCTTTTGTTCATTGTGGCTGTCGGGGCCTAAACATGCATGTATTTTTAGCGCGGAGCCGTGTTTTTTCCTCATTTTTGAGCACTAAGACTCGCCTGTTGGTTATCTGAACCGCTTCACCAAGCGCGAGTCGCCTTGTGCGAAGGTGACGAGTGAGGTATCCGTATCCCGGAGGCGTAGGAGTCCCTCGGCTCGGTTGGCCTTGCTGTCCGAGGCTTCTCTTGCTTAGTTAAAGGAACCCCTCGGCCGCCCTTCGATGAGCCGAAGCCGGAGGTAGCGGTGTCAGCACGGACAGAGGCAGAGTTGGCTCGAAAAGAAGATTTGGTCGGCCAGAGCCTGGCTGGGTCGTCCACTGGCGGGACCGACGCCGGAGTTGAGCTGTTGAGGCCACAAGTCGGGCTGATGTCTTCGGGGAACAGCTGGCCAAGGCCTTGGGGTGGCCGGCCGAGCCGTCTGCTCGAGCCGGATTCCTGAAGAAGACCCTAGCGGCGATGGCTCGGGTGTGGTGCTGATGTCGTCCTTCGGGGTGGAGATCCTCCAACCGCGTCGCCGTCTGAGGCTAGGTCAGACCCCACCGAAGGTGTAGTTGACGCCGAGGGTGCTACTGCCCCCTTCAACTGTCGACGCCCGAGCCTACAGGATCGGGTTGTCTTGTAGTGTGTGTATGTTTTCTGCGGCCGTCGAGGCCCAAACACACTGTCGTCGTGTTGTAAAGCTGCGTCCCTTTTCCTCTTGTTTCGAGTATCCGAACTTATTTGTCGGTAACAGAATTGTTTGTGCGGGCGAGAGTTGCTTTTCACGGAAGGTGATGAGTGAGGTATCCGTATCCCGGAGGCGTAGGAATCCCTCGGCTCGGTCGGCCTTGCCGCTTACGCGCACTCTTACTCGTCCATAGGGTTCTGTCACTGACGTAGTCGAGAAGGCCCGAAAAATCATTCTGGCAGAGGAGCTTTCGAGCGTGAAGACTTGTTCACTCCGCGGAATCACTTATCCGAGCGTGAGTTACTTATCGCAGAAGGTGATGAGTGAGGTATCCGTATCCCGGAGGCGTAGGAGTCCCTCGGCTCGGTCGGCCTTGGCTGCTTACGTGTACTCCGTCGTTTTCAGGATCCACTTTCGAAGTAGTCGTAAAGCACGAAAGGCATTCTGGCAGGAAAGATTTTTTTCTTTTTTCGAGGAAAATTTCAACGCAGAGGGGGTTCCCCCCTTCTAGCCCCCGAGGGAGGGTCGGGCTTTGCCGAGGCAAGGCTGACCCTTCCTTGACGACCAGACTTTGTGTGTGAACGGGGTGTACGAATAACTTGGAAGCATCTTAAGGGTAGAAGCGACGTAGCTGTTGGATGTTCCAAGCGTTGCTGTAGACCTCGCCTTGACTGTTGGCCAGCTTGTATGTTCCGGGCTTCAGAATTTTGGCGACGACGAATGGCCCTTCCCAGGGAGGCGTGAGTTTGTGCTGCCCTCGGGCATCTTGTCGCAGCCGAAGCACCAGGTCGCCCACCTGGAGGTCTCGGGACCGAACCCCTCGGGCGTGGCAGCATCGCAGGGACTGCTGGTACCACGCTGAGTGTAGTAAGGCCATGTCCCGAGCCTCTTCCAGCTGGTCCAGTGAGTCTTCTCAATTAGCTTGATTGCTTTGGTCGGCGTAGGCCCTCGTCCTCGGGGCACCGTATTCTAAGTCTATGGGCAAGATGGCCTCGGCCCCATAGACTACAAAGAACGGTGTGAAGCCCGTGGCTCGGCTCGGCGTTGTCCTCAGACTCCAGACCACCGAGGGGAGCTCCTTCATCCATCCTTGCCGAACTTGTTGAGGTCGTTGTAGATCCGCGGCTTGAGCCCTTGCAAGATCATGTCGTTAGCCCGCTCTACTTGCCCATTCGTCATGGGGTGAGCCACGGTGGCCCAGTCCACCCAGATGTGGTGATCCTTGCAGAAGTCCAGGAACTTTCTGCCGGTCAACTGGGTGTCGTTGTCGGTGATGATGGAGTTCGAGACCCCAAAGCGATGGATGATGTTGGTGAAGAACGCCACCGCCTGTTCGGACCTGATGCTGTTTAGGGGTCGGACCTCGATCCACTTGGAGAATTTGTCGATGGCAACCAACAGGTGCGTGCAGCCCCCGGGTGCCTTCTGCAAGGGGCCGACGAGGTCCAGACCCCACACAGCAAACAGCCAGGTGATGGGTATGGTCTGCAGAGCCTGAGCGAGCAGGTGGGTCTGCCTCGCGTAGAACTGACACCCTTCGCAGGTGCGGACAATTCTAGTGGCGTCGGCCACCGCCGTCGGCCAGTAGAAACCTTATCGGAAGGCGTTTCCAACAAGGGTTCGAGGTGCTGCGTGATGGCCGCAAGCCCCCGAGTGTATCTCTTGTAAGAGCTCCTGGCCTTCGGCGATGGAAATGCATCGCTGGAGGATGCCCGAGGGGCTGCGGTGGTAGAGCTCCTTCTCGTCTCCCAGCAAGACGAACGACTTGGCGTGCCGCGCCAACCGCCGAGCCTCGGCTTGGTCGAGGGGTAGCTCTCCTCGGTGGAGATATTGCGGATACGGGGTCTACCAGTTTTGATTAGGCGTGACCCCGCTCTGCTCCTCCTCGATGCGCAGTGCCTCACCCTCGGGGGCCAAGGGTACCTCGGGCCGAGCCGAGGGTGCCTCGGGTTGAGCCGAGGGTGCCTCGGGCCGAGCCGAGGGTACCTTGGACTGTGCCGAGGGTACCTCGGACTGAGCCGAGGGTGCCTCAAACTGAGCCGAGGGTGCCTCGGGCTAGGCCGAGGCCTTCTTGGGCTCGGGCGTGTCGTCGGTCTTGATGGAGGGTTGATGCAGGTCTCAGGAGAATACGTTCGGAGGAACCGTTGTTCGCCCCGAGGCTATTTTAGCCAGCTCGTCCGCAGTCTCGTTGTAGCGTCGGGCGATGTGGTTGAGCTCGAGCCCGTAGAACTTGTCTTCCAGGCGCCAAACCTCATCGCAGTAGGCTTCCATCTTCAGGTCGCGGTAGTGGGAGTTCTTCATGACTTGGTCGATGACGAGCTGCGAGTCACCGCGAGCGTCGAGGCGTCGGACCCCTAGCTCGATGGCGATTCGCAACCCGTTTACCAGAGCCTCGTACTCAGCCACGTTGTTGGACGCCAGGAAGTGGAGGCGTAGCACGTAGCGCAGGTGCTTCCCAAGGGGCGAGATGAAGAGCAGGCCCGCGCCGGCCCCCGTCTTCATCAGCGACCTATCGAAAAACATGGTCCAGAGTTCCGGTTGGATCGGAGCTGTTGGGAGCTGGGTGTCGACCCATTCGGCCACAAAGTCCACCAAGACCTGGGACTTGATGGCTTTCCGAGGGGCGAACGAGATCGTCTCGCCCATGATTTCCACCGCCCACTTTGCAATTCTACCCGAGGCCTCTCGGCACTGGATGATCTCCCCCAGGGGGAAGGATGACACCACAGTTACCGGATGAGACTCGAAGTAGTGTCGCAACTTCCGCTGCGTCAGGATCACCGCGTACAGCAGCTTCTGAATTTGTGGGTAGCGGATCTTGGTCTCGGACAGCACCTCACTGATGAAGTAGACTGGCCTCTGGACGGGCAATGCATGCCCCTCTTCTCGTCTCTCAACCACAATCGCGGCGCTAACCACCTGAGTGGTAGCGGCGATGTAGATCAAGAGGGCTTCTCCGGTAGCGGGGGGCACCAAGATGGGCGCGTTCGTGAGGAGCGCCTTCAGGTTCCCGAGGGCTTCCTCGGCCTCAGGGGTCCAAGCGAAGCACTCGGCTTTCCTTAAGAGGCGGTACAGAGGCAGGCCTCTTTCGCCGAGGCGCGAGATGAAACGGCTCAGAGCCGCGAGGCATCCCATGACTCTCTGTACGCCTTTCAAGTCCTTGATGGGCCCCATGCTGGTGATGGTCGCGATCTTCTCCGGGTTGGCCTCGATGCCCCGCTCGGAGACGATGAACCCCAAGAGCATGCCTCGGGGGACCCCAAAGACACACTTTTTGGGATTGAGCTTCACGCCTTTCGCCTTGAGACATCGGAATGTCACTTCAAGGTCGGAAAGGAGGTCAGAGGCTTTCCTCGTCTTGACTACGATGTCATCGATGTAGGCCTCGACCGTTCGGCCAATGTGTTCGCCGAACACATGGTTCATGCACCGTTGGTACGTTGCACCCGCATTCCTCAAGCCAAACGGCATGGTAACATAGCAGTACATGCCGAAGGGTGTGATGAAAGAGGTCGCGAGCTGGTCGGACTCTTTCATCCTGATCTGATGGTACCCTAAGTAGGCATCAAGGAAAGACAGGGTTTCGCACCCAGCGGTGGAATCCACGATTTGATCGATGCGAGGCAGAGGGTAGGGAACTTTCGGACATGCTTTGTTTAGACCAGTGTAGTCTACACACGTCCGCCATTTCCCCCCTTTCTTTCTCACAAGCACAGGGTTGGCAAGCCATTCGGGATGGAATACCTCTTTGATGAACCCTGCCGCCATTAGCTTGTGGATCTCCTCGCCTATGGCTCTGCGCTTTTCTTCGTCGAATCGGCGTAGAGGCTGCTTGACGGGTCGGGCTCTAGCTCGGATATCCAGCGAGTGCTCGGCGACTTCCCTCGGTATGCCGGGCATGTCCGAGGGACTCCACGCAAAGACGTCGGCGTTTGCGCGGAGAAAGTCGACGAGCACTGCTTCCTATTTGGGGTCAAGCTCGGAGCCAATCCGGATCTTCTTGGAGGCGTCGTTGCAGGGGTCGAGAGGGACGGACTTAACTGTCTCCGCTGGCTCGAAGTTGCCGGTGTGGCGCTTCACGTCTGGCGCCTCCCTAGAGAGGTTCTCTAGGTCGGCGATGAGGGCCTCGGCGTACTCCACGCACTCCACGTCGCATTCGTACGCGTGTCGGTACGTGGGCCCGATGGTGATGACCCCGTTGGGGCCCGGCATCTTGAGCTTGAGGTAGGTGTAGTTGGGGATGGCCATGAACTTGGCGTAGCATGGCCTCCCCAACACTGCGTGGTAGGTTCCTCGAAACCCGACCACTTCGAACGTGAGGGTCTCCCTTCGAAAGTTGGAGGGCGTCCCAAAGCAGACGGGTAGATCAAGTTGTCCGAGGGGTTGGACGCGCTTCCCGGGGATGATCCCGTGGAAAGGCGCAGCGCCCGTCCGGACCGAGGACAGATCGATCCGCAGGAGCCCGAGGGTCTCGGCGTAGATGATGTTGAGGCTGCTGCCTCCGTCCATGAGGACCTTGGTGAGCCTGACGTTGCCGATGATGGGGTCGACAACGAGCGGGTATTTCCCCGGGCTCGGCACATGGTCGGGATGGTCGGCCTGGTCGAAGGTGATGGGCTTGTCGGACCAGTCTAGGTAGACTGGCGCCGCCACCTTTACCGAGTAGACCTCCCGACGCTCTTGCTTGCGGTGCCGAGCCGAGGCGTTTGCCACTTGCCCACCGTAGATCATGAAGCAGTCGCGGACCTCGGGGAACTCTCCTGCCTTGTGATCTTCCTTCTTAGCGTCGTCGAGAGCCTTGCCACCCTCCGCGGGTGGCCCGGCCTTGTGAAAGTGGCGTCGAAGCATGGCACACTCCTCAAGGGTGTGCTTGACGGTCCCCTGATGATAGGGGCACGGCTCCTTGAGCATCTTGTCGAAGAGGTTGGCACCTCCGGGAGGTTTCCGAGGGTTCTTGTACTCGGCGGCGGTGACAAGGTCCGCGTCGGCGGCGTCGTGTTTCGCTTGCGACTTCTTCTTGCCTTTCTTCTTGGTGCCGCGCTGAGTTGATGCCTCGGGGACATCTTCCGGTGGGCGGCCCTGGGCTGCTTGTCCTTCCGGAAGATGGCCTCAACCGCCTCCTGGCCAGAGGCGAATTTGGTGGTGATGTCCATCAGCTCGCTCGCCCTAGTGGGGGTCTTGCGACCCAGCTTGCTCACCAGGTCACGGCAGGTGGTGCCGGCGAGGAACGTGCCGATGACATCCGAATCGGTGACGTTGGGCAGCTCGGTGCGCTGCTTCGAGAATCGCCGGATGTAGTCCCGGAGAGACTCTCCTGGCTGCTGGCGGCAGCTTCGGAGATCCCAGGAGTTTCCAGGGCGCACGTACGTGCCTTGGAAATTGCCGGCGAAGGCTTGGACCAGGTCGTCCCAGTTGGAGATCTGCCCCGAGGGCAGGTGCTCCAGCCAGGCTCGAGCGGTGTCGGAGAGGAACAGGGGGAGGTTGCGGATGATGAGATTATCATCATCTGTTCCACCCAGTTGGCAGGCCAGCCTATAGTCCGCGAGCCACAGTTCCGGTCTCGTCTCCCCCGAGTACTTTGTGATAGTAGTCGGGGTTCGGAACCGGGTCGGGAACGGCGCCCGTCGTATGGCGTGGCTGAAAGCCTGCGGACCGGGTGGTTCGGGCGAAGGACTCTGATCCTCCCCGCTGTCGTAGCGTCCCCCACGCCTGGGGTGGTAGCCTCGGTGCACCCTCTCATCGAGGTGGGCCCGACGACTGTGGTGATGGTGCTCGTTGCCGAGGCGATCCGGGGCCGCAGGCGCTGTGTTGCGCATGCACCCGGTGTGGACCGAGGCTTCCCGCATAAATCGGGAAGTCGCAGCGTGAGGTTCCGAGGGGTACCCCTGCCTTCGGGAGGCGGAGCTCTCGGCCCGTCGGACCACGGCGTCGTCTAGGAGATTCTTGAGCTCTCCCTGGATTCGCCGCCCCTCGGTGGTTGATGGCTCCGGCATCGCGCGGAGAAGTATTGCCGCTGCGGCCACGTTTTGGCCGACTCCACTAGAAACCGGTGGCGGCCTTACCCTGACGTCGTCGGTGATGCGGTGCTGGATGCCCTGGGGGAGATGACGCGCTTCTCCGGCCGGAGGTTGGCCCGCCCATTCCTGCCAGATGTCCCGGCGGATCGGCTCAAGCGTTCCTGCTCCCTCGTCGAGCCTGGCCTGCATCTCGCGGATTTGCTCGAGCTGTGGGTCATAACCCCCCGCCGGGACGGGGACCACAGCTAGCTCCCAAAGGATGTCAATGCGAGGCACGGGCCTAGGGGGATCACCGTTCTCCGGTATACCAAGATGGTTGCCTTCGCCGGGACCCCCTAGATCGACGTGGAAACATTCGCGACTTGGGCCGCAGTCCTCGTCGCCGAGGCTGCGGCTACCGTCGGAACAGTCGGAAAGGCAGTAGTCGCATGCGGTCATGAAGTCCGGCACGGCACTGGGGTTACCAAGTCCGGAGAAATCCCAACAGAGGTCGGGCTCGCCATCTTCCTCGGACCCCGAAGGCCCGTAGGTCGAGACGGCCGTCAGCCGGTCCCAGGGTGACCGCACACGATACCCCAGAGGGTTTGGACTCGCCTCTATGAGAATGTCCACCGAAGCGGAGTTGCTTGGCGGGTCGAGGCCGAATCCAAAAGGCGCGAGATGGGAATCGGTCGGTACCTTTTGGTCAACGGGCGGTGACGAAGTCGCGTCAGGGACTGATTGCACTGTCGTCTCAGGTACGAGGGTGACGCCCAGCAAGTCCTTCGCGAGCGTGCTGGCGTCGTCCGTTTGCTTGAGGTTGGTGTGTTGCGGGGAGACGGCGCTCGTCTTCGTCTCAGACGCGAGGCCGATGCCCGACGCGCTCTCCGTTGGGGCGCCGGCGCCGTCGACTCGCTCGACATCCAATGAGGTGCCGCCTCCTGCTTGGCCTTGGTTGCCCCGCCTCCTCCTCCGTCGGCGGGGGAGGGGACGGGACAAGCCCGAATGTCGTCCTTCCACCACGTGGGGAAGGCGTCGTTGATTTCCCTGCCGGCAGGCGGGTTGTCGACCGCCATTGTCGCTGTCGCGCAGCGGGGGAAGGAGTATCACGTCGTAGCTGCCGTCGAGGGACATGAACTCAAGACTACCGAAACAGAGCACCGTCCCGGGTTGGAGAGGTTGCTGGAGACTGCCCATCTGGAGCTTGACAGGAAGCTGTTCGTCAACACGCAGCAGCCCCTACCTAGCGCGCCAACTATCGGCGTTTCGACCCTGGGGGTCCCTGGACCGACGAGTAAATTGTCGCCGCGTGCCCCAGCCCAGATGGGTCGGCGCGAGGCGGAACGCGAAGGGGGGAGAGCAGCCGGAGGGAGACAGGCGTGGGAGGTGGAACCCGCGGCCTTCGTGTTAGCCTCGCGCCAAGGTCGAGTGCGCTTGCAGTAGGGGGTTACAAGCGTCCACGCGAGAGGGAGCGAGCGGCCTTGCGCGAGCGCCGTCCCGTCCTTCCCGGCGTGGCCCACCCTTCTGTAAGAGGGCCCTGGACCTCCCTTTTATAGGCGTAAGGAGAGGATCTAGGTGTACAATGGGGGGTGTAGCAGTGTGCTAACATGTCTAGCGGAGGAGAGCTAGCGCCCTAAGTACATGCCATCGTGGCAGCCGGAGAGGTTTTCGCACTCAGTTTGTGTGATGTCGTGGCCGTCGGAGGAGCGCTGGAGCCTGGCGGAAGGACAGCTGTCAGGGCTGTCGAGTCCTTGCTGACGTCCTCTTGCTTCCGTAAGGGGGCTGAGAGCCGTCATCGTCACAGGGCATGCGGGGCGCCATCATTACTCGTATAGTGGAGCGAGCCAGATGGGACTCCGGTCTTGTTCCCCGTAGCCTGAGTCAGCTCGGGGTAGGGTAATGATGGCGCCTCCTGTCGATGTGGTCGGTCCGTGCCCTAGGTTGGGCGAGGTGGAGGCTCCTCCGAGGTCGAGATCGAGTCTGTCTTCCAAGGTCGAGGTCGAGTCTGAGCCCCCGGGTCGGACAAGGCAGAGACCGTCGGCTGAGGCCAGGGCTGAGTCCGAGCCCTGGGGTCGGGCGAAGCGGAGTTCGTCGTCCTTCGGGGCTGAGCACGAGTCCGAGCCCTGGGGTCGGGCGAAGCGGAGTTCGTCGTCTTCCGGGGCTGAGCCCGAGTCCGAGCCCTGGGGTCGGGCGGAGCGGAGTTCGTCGCTATGACGGAACCTTCCAAGTAAGCAGGCCCACCTACAGTTGTCCTTGTCCAACGGACTTCAGACAACCCTGTAGGTGCCCCTGCATTACTTGACAAGTTCGGTATCTTTCCTTACCTTACCAGGAACGATTCACCCGTCTTGCAGACATTACAGAACATCGGAGATAAAGAATTGCGGAAGCGATTACATAATTCACATTTATTTAAAAGCAAGCTCAAGTTGTTTTATTACAGACCAGAACTAAGAGCGAGTGCTGAGTAGTATTATTATACAAACCAAGGGAGGCAAAAACTCCTCCCGAGAAGATTTAAGCAAAAGATCTATATGGAGGACCAAGTCCTCCCGCACTTCAGTCTTGTGTTTCTTCTTTGGGAACCACCTTGGCACAGAAGCAGCAGAAATCTGCTACTTCCTCACCTAAAAACAACGAAGGGATAAACCCTGAGTATGGAATTACTAAGCAAGACTTACCCGACTAAATAAAAGACTCTCAAGGGTATGCTGGTTATATGGGAGTCAAGGTAAGGCTTTTCAATAATCAAAGACTCTGTTTTGCAGAAATGCTTACTAAAGTGGATCCTTAAAAATCCAATTTTATTTGTCAAGTTAAGTTCAATTACCTGCAACTAGAGTTCTTTCTACCCTAGTTCAATCATTGGTCCTGCACTAGCCAATTTCTTCACAAAAACCCATCATCTTTAGTGGAATGCTACGTGTAGGTCAGTGACCAAGTCTTCATAACCGCGAAGGTACGACGATCCGAATCGATTATACTCAGCTGAGGATCTCCAATCACACGACATATGTAGCACTTAACCCTTGCATATGTCAACTCGCCACCGGGGTTCTTAAGACCGGATCAGGTTCACGCAAACCGAGAGCACAGATACACCACCGCCCGGCCTCTTGCCACAGAGGGTACACGCTACTCTCGCCACCGCTCCACGCTCATTTCGTGTTATCTTATTCCGGCCTTAGTCTGCCCGAGGCAAGGCTTACCCATGACGAGGCATGTGACCAGCTAAAGGGTCCTCGATCATCAAGCCTACATCGACAAGGTCCTTAATCGACTCAGACGGAGACACTACACCGAGACTCCTTTCTCGTGCAAGTCACCCGCCCGGTCTCAGCTTAATCTTTTCAACCCAAAAACCTGGTACCTGGCAGAGGTACATCTTTTCCGATGTTGAATCCATCACGGCCGTGATGGATTCACCATCAAGTTTTATTTTCGAAAACATCCCTCCCGCTTTGCCAAACATCTTTTGGTAAAACAAATCCTTTTGTTTTTCTAAAGCAATACTAAGCATAGTAAAACCTTTTTGTAAAAACAGGGTTTCAAGGAGGGTAATCAAGATCTAGGAAGGTAATGCAGGAATTGTTTAATCAATCAACTCCTATCACCTAATGCAGCAAGCAAGTGAGAAAGATTTTAAAAACATCAAGGGAGGTGGCAAATGCACCGGGGCTTGCCTTTGTTAACAGGTGAATCCTGCTCGGATCCACAAATATCGAAATAAAAGCAGTTGCCTGCTTGAGGATCTGAGGTTGGTGGAGTTCCCTCTTCAGTGACTTCTTCTTCTTCTTCGTGTTCTAACATAACCATATATATGCATAAGAATGGATGCCATGGGATGCTCATGAGGATGCGAAGATAATATAAACTTATTATCTAAGTCTTGAGTACAACTTTCCTTCACGGTACTCCGAGAACCTAGGGTTTCCGGAGTCAGTAAAGGAGTTCATAGAGTAGGGGGTGGTTTTGGGTTTAGTGATCAAACAAGGTCCAAATCAACCCAAATTCTACCCAAGGCTTCTAAATATCGTTTTAAGTGCCCATAAAAAGTTTGGGCATTTTTGGACTTACCAATTATTTTCTAAAAATCCATAACTAATACTTTTAACCACTTTAAATACCTTAAAATTTCCTATTTCCACTAAAAATCATAAAACTATTTTTACTAAATTCTAGGGAAAATAACAGGCTTAGGAAAATTAGTTTCACAATTTTATCATTTTCCTAGCATTTTCTATAATTGTTTTGGCTCTGGAGATAAAAGAAAAAGAAAAGCAGGTGAACAGCACAGGGCCGAATCCAGCCCAGGCGGCCCAGCTAGGGCAGAAAGGCGCCCGCGCGCGCGCCCGCGCTGGCAGACTTGCACAGAGGCCCTTGGGGTTTTAACTAACTGCAAACGAGTTCAAACACTATTCTAAAGAGTCTCTGACGCTTTGCAAAAAGATCCCTCTTGTTCTAATTCTTTACACGCCCACGTCCACGACGACGGCAGCGCGGGGAGCACTCCGGCGAGGTTCTGGACCGGCCGATTGGGGCTATGGCTGGGTTCTCCGAGCGGCGAACATGAAATCGGGGTTACCATGATCATTTCCCCTAACTTAATTGCGCTTATAATCAACTACGGAGCTCTGGCCACGGTGGCCGTGAGCATGGCGTCAATACGGTCGTGTTCCCGGCGACCAGAGGACTCTTAGTTCAATTCAGTGGCTCGGCAAGCATCGTAGACGCATAAGAATGCTTAAACAAGGGAGTAGAGGGGAGGAGCTAACCGGAGTATGGCTGACCACGGCGGGGTTGAGTTCACGGTGTTTTAGAACCGAATTGGGGAGAAAGCGCAATTCGGGCGTGCTAGTGGACGATCGAGGGTGGGAGCGGGTGCTACAACTTCACAACTACATGGCGCAGCTACGGGCGGGGTCAATTTATAGAGCTAGCGGGCGGGTGGCGATCAATTTAGCCGAGCCGTGCTGGCGGCCGGAGATGAGGAAGAAGGCGGCGCGGTGAATTCGTGGCTAACGTCGTGGCAAGCTCACCGGCGCCGATTTGACAGCAGTAGTGGGTCACGGCGACACGGTGGAAGAATTGAGCTACGCGGCATATGGCCGAGAGGCGGCGGTCGACGGTGAGCTTCTCGGCTACAGCCGCAAAGCAGAAAGGCAGTCGCGGTGAGTCACCGGAGTTATCCCCAGGGGATGGCTTTTACCTGGCGGCCTTATCGGGTCATCGGCGACGTGAATCCTACAGCGGTGGCGTGAATCACGGCGAGGGGTCACCGGCGTCGAGCTGTCCGCGTTGGCGGTCTGATCCAGTGGGCACTGTACCATGGGAAATGGTATTCAGTCGACTGACAGAGCAAATTTGAGCTTGATTTTCTCTCAATTTTCCATGGTAACACGAGTTAATCCGTGCAGCAAACTTGTAGAGTATGATACCCACTACAAACTTGCTATGGCAACCATAGGTAGATTTCCACTGGATCATGCTTAAAACTTAGCTTGAAGTCGAGATTAGTTCACTGCTAGTCTGAAAATTCAGACCATCCAGCCTGACAGCCAAAGTTTGAGCATGATAATCTCTAAATTTCTCACTAGAACATAACTTGCCCACTTAAGCAAAGTTGTTCACCTAAGATAGATCTACATAGTTGATGTGGTGACCTAGGGCAAATTCTCAATAATTTGGAAAATGTAGAGCTCCAAAGTTGAGCCAATATCACTGAAATTTCAGACTTAGTATAGACTTCAAATGAGGTCCATTTTGCACTTAAGTCCAAAACTTAGGGTTTGGCTTTCAAGTCCACATATTTGTGAACCAAAGGACTTAAGAAACTTATTTGGCTTGGTTTTTGCACTTTAACCCAAAAGTGGGCTAATTTTGCACATAAGCCCCTAGGGTTTAGTTTTAGGGTTTTCCAGGGTTCCAATTAGGGTTTCTGGTATCTTAGGGGTATAAAGGTGATTCAACCTTGTTTTTAGGGACATTTTGTGACTCTTTCCTTAAAGTCTTTAGGTTTTCTCATCTTGGGTTAAGTTTTACCCCTTTAATCCCTATTTAGAGTTAAGTTTCCCATCTAGGGTGCTATTTGCAAAAATACTTAAGCAATACAACTTGTTTGAAATTTTTGCCTAGTGAATGCACTCTAGGTATGTCAAACATATGCAATGCCAATGCTTATGATGCCATGCTCAAGTTTTAGTTATAGTAACACCAGGGTGTTACATCCTTCCCCCCATAAAAGAATCTCGTCCCGAGATTTAAAGTCCTAGGGTGAGTAATGGAAAAGGAAATGTGTCACATTTTTATTTCCTTATTTCTGGTGCAAGGCAGGGTGGTGTGGGGTTCATTCCTTTATTGCCATAACTATATACATTTTACAAATTACATGAGGCTAGAAAGCCTGTGAAATTCTTATTCAAGAAGTCTTGAGTTTCCCACGTAGCCTCATCTTCAGAATGTTGGTTCCACTGTATCTTATAAAACTTGAGAGTTTTTCTTCGGGTAACCCTGTCCTTTTGATCCAAGACTCGAACAGGATGCTCAGAATAGGTCAAGTCCGGTTCAAAGACAACATCAGTTACTTCAATGGTTCGATCGGGAACCCGAAGACACTTCTTCAATTGTGACACATGGAACACATTATGCACAACAGACAAGGTTTCGGGTAGTTGGAGTCGGTAGGCCACTGGTCCACATTGCTCATGTACCAGGAATGGACCAATGTACCTGGTTGCAAGCTTCCCTTTAACCCCAAAACGTGATACTCCTTTCATTGGTGAGACTTTCAGGTAAACATAGTCTCCTTCCAGGAAATATAAGGGCATTCGCCGTGTGTCTGCATAACTCTTCTGACGAGCTTGTGCTTTCTTCATATTATGAATAATTTTCTGAACCTTAGCCTCGGATTCTTTCACCAGATCAAGTCTAAAGAAGCACCATTCACCAGGTTCAGACCAATTTAGCGGAGTCCGACACCGTCGTCCATATAAAGCTTCAAAGGGTGCCATCTTGATACTTTCTTGATAGCTATTATTATACGAAAACTCCGCTAAAGGTAAACATTCATCCCATTTCTGTGAGAAGTCCAGAACACATGCCGGCAGCATATCTTCAAGTATTTGGTTCACTCTCTCAGTCTGTCCACTGGTTTGAGGATGATAGGCCGAACTGTGGAGTAACTTAGTACCCAGGGATTTATGAAGTTCTTCCCAAAATTTGGATACAAATTGTGGTCCACGATCCGACACTATAGTCTTTGGAATACCATGCAAACTGAGAATATGAGCAATATATAATTCCGCATAGGTAAGTACTGGGTAATATGTCTTGACCGGCAGAAAATGGGCAACCTTTGTAAGTCGATCAACAATCACCCAGATAGAGTCATACCCTTTCGCGGTCCTGGGCAATCCCACAATGAAGTCCATGCTTATGTCTTCCCATTTCCCTGTTAGTATTGGTAATGACTGCAATGGACCGGCAGTTTTCATGTGTATGGCCTTGACACGTCTGCAAGTGTCACACTTAGCCACATAGCGTGCAATTTCAATTTTCATCTTCGTCCACCAGTAGTGCTGTTTTAGATCATGATACATCTTAGTGCTTCCCAGATGAATAGAATAGCGACTAAGATGCGCTTCATCTAAGATTTGCTGGCGGAGTTCTTCATTCTTTGGCACTACTATGCGGTTGTTAAACCATAACACACCTTGATCGTCTTCCTTGAAACATTTGGCTGTTCCAGCCCTTATCTTCTCTCGTATGTGCTTCATGCCCAGATTATCCTTTTGAGTATCAATTATCTTTTGCAGAATGATTGACTCAAGCTTTAGCTGATTTAGAGTCCCTTGCTGGATTATCCCCAGGTTTAGCTTCTCCATTTCTTGACATAAAGTGTTCTCGGAGGTCTTTGCCATAAGACAGTGGCAGGAAGTCTTACGACTCAATGCATCTGCCACCACATTGGCCTTGCCTGGGTGATAATGGATCTCCAATTCATAATCTTTAATGAGCTCAAGCCATCGTCTTTGCCTCATATTTAACTCTGACTGGGTGAAGATGTACTTCAAACTTTTATGATCTGTATATATGTGACAGATATTTCCCAGCAGATAGTGACGCCATATTTTCAGGGCATGAACCACAGCAGCTAGCTCCAGATCATGAGTTGGATAATGCTCCTCATGTCGGCGCAACTGCCTTGAAGCATACGCAATTACTCGGCCTTCTTGCATCAGTACACAGCCGAGCCCACTGCCAGATGCATCACAATATACATCAAAAGGCTTAGTGATGTCCGGTTGAGCCAATACCAGAGCAGTGGTTAATAATGTCTTCAATTGCTCAAAGGCTTCATTACATTTAGAAGACCAATTGAACTTAATATCATTCTTCAATAAACTTGTGATTGGCTTCACAAGCTTAGAAAAATCGGGTATGAATCTGCGATAATATCCAGCTAGTCCAAGAAAACTCCGGACTTGGTGAACAGTGGTTGGGGGTTTCCACTCTAGAATATCTTTGACCTTGCTAGGATCTACCGCAATTCCTTTAGCTGATAATACGTGCCCCAAAAATTGAATTTCCTCCAGCCAGAACGCGCACTTGCTGAACTTGGCATACAGCTGATGTTCCCTCAGGCGCGTTAATACAATCCGTAGATGCTGAGCATGCTCCTCTTCATTATTAGAGTATATCAAAATATCATCGATGAAGACCACCACGAACTTGTCCAACTCGGGCATGAACACCGAGTTCATCAAATAAGTGAAGTGGGCAGGAGCATTTGTGAGTCCGAAAGACATTACCAAATATTCAAACAATCCATACCGCGTAGTAAATGCGGTCTTCGGTATATCCTCGGGCCGAATACGGATTTGATGATAGCCCGACCTGAGATCAATTTTAGAAAATACCCTTGCCCCAGTCAGTTGATCAAATAAGATGTCGATCCTTGGAAGAGGGTACTTATTCTTGATGGTGACCTCATTCAGGGGTCGATAATCCACGCACATCCGCAAGGTTTGATCCTTCTTCTTAACGAAAATGGCGGGGCAACCCCATGGGGACGAGCTTGGCCGGATGAATCCCTTATTCAGTAGATCTTGTAATTGAATCTTTAATTCCGCCAACTCATTAGGGGGCATACGGTACGATCTTCGGGAGATGGGAGCCGTACCGGGCTTTAGCTCAATTACGAATTCTACATCTCTTTCAGGGGGTAGTCCAGGCAAATCTTCCGGAAATACATCTGGAAACTCACATACTACTGGAATGTTCTTGATTTCCGGTACAATGGCTTCAAATATTCTACCAGAAGCTTTGACTGGATTGGTTATGGGGAGAGACAAAAGAATCTCTTCTTGATTATAGCTCAACCTGACGGTTCTGAGTTCAGTGTTGAGAATTGCCTTGTGTTGGGTTAACCAATTCATACCCAAAATTACATCTATATCCTGGCCCTTCAGAACAATCATGTTAGCAGGAAAGTTCCATCCGGCCATTGTTACTGGCACTTCATAGGCCACTTCTCTAGTAAAAATGTGTCCCCCAGGTGAATGAATTTTAAATCCCTCTTTTGATTCATGGCATGCAATGTGATGTTGCTCCACAAATTTCTTGCTAATGAAGGTATGCGAAGCACCAGAATCAAAAAGAATAATTGCAGGGTGACTGGCCACGGGAAACGTACCCATCATCACCGGCTCTCCTTCCGGTGTAGTGGCCACCTGGGTGTAGTATACACGCCCCGTTTTCTTGGTACTTCTCCCCACAGCATTTCCCTTGGGCTGAGTAGACTTCCCAGTTCCTTGCTGAGCATTAGATTGATTTTGCTTGGGGTAAGGGCAGTCTTTGATAAAATGTCCTGATTTGCCGCAGTTGAAACACCCAGTTGAAGAGCTGGGCAAGGCAGGGAATCGAGTGCCTGGGGCACCCGGCTGATTTGGGGAAGTGGAGGTATTGTTGGGGCGGATAATAATGGGCTGTTTGAAAGGGAATGCTGGTGGACGAGAAAAAGTACGGTTTTGGCTAGAAGGCCGGATGACGAACCGTTGCCTCTTCGCCTGGCCCTGATTAGGCCTCTCACCACCGAATCCCTTATTCTTCCCAGAACTTGCATATTTTGCTTCCACAGATAAGGCTGTACTGACAGCCTTTCCATATGTGAGATCAATACATGTGGCCATCTTTCGCTGCAACCGGTCATTTAGACCTCTCATAAAACAGTTCTTTTTCTTCAAATCAGTATTCACCTGGTCGATGGCATACTGTGACAGGTGATTAAACTTGTTAAGATACTGATTGATGGTGTCTCCTCCTTGTTTCAGCTTCATGAATTCCTCTTGTTTCATATGCAGCACTCCTTCAGGTATGTAGTGCTCACGGAAGGCTGCTTTAAATTCTTCCCAAGTGATTTGATGATTGTCAGGTTGGATAGCCACAAAATTTCCCCACCAAGTACTGGCAGGGCCACGTAGTTGCTGTGCCGCGAACAATGGCTTCTGCGTTTCAGAACAACGAAGAAGACCAAACTTCTATTCAATGACTCGTATCCACTCGTCAGCTTCTAGCGGGTCTTCTGCTTTGGTGAATAGAGGTGGACGAGTTTCGGAGAAGTCCAGATAGGTGGTTTCACGGGGACCTTGCTGAAAACCTCTTCCTGTCTGTGGCTGGAACTGCTGTTGACCCGCCATTTCCCTAAGGAAGCGGATATTGTCTGCGGTGGCATTCACCAAGGCGGCAATCGCCTCGGCTAGTGTGGGTGGAACCGGAGGTGGATTTGGGGTGACATCCCGACCCCCAGAAGTTCTGGCTGCGTCCTGTCCACGAGTCCTGGTCGGCATCTGAGGCAAAAACATTTGAAATAAACATAATATGCCAAAGAGACCTTCCATTTTACATTACTATAAAAAGTAATGATACAGACTCGATATTACATAACAGGATACATTACCCATTATACAAAAGTTCAACCTATTATACAACAGTGCATTCTACAATACACTACTCTACTTCTATTACACCATTAGTCCTGCTTTCCGTTACTTTTGGCGGCCTCATCGGCAGGTGTGGGAGTCCAGACGTCAACCAACCTCAAAGAAGGAGGGGGTTCAAAAAGGTCTAACTCCCCACCCAACGCGCGTCCCGTAACGTGAGAGGGTCCGGCTTCCGCCTCGGCAGAGTGTGCAGGCACACTAGGGTGTAATTGTGAGTATAGTATATGGACTTCCTCATGCAACGTATTGCAGTAGACCTGCAGGTCGTCGACAGTTGAGCTAAGTTCTTTAATTCAGGCTTGAGCCCTTGCTTCCTTAGCACATGCCAGCAAATGAGACTGCACTGCCTAGTCAAGTGCTAAGTCTCGATCAGCAAGCTAATCCTGCAGGTGACGGATGTCCCTTCTTAGTTCATTGATTCTATCTCCGTCTGCGACCCAAACATCGGTCCTGTGTTGCAGCTCTGCTTGAAGTCGACTCACTCGGGCTTCAAGGTCTCCTATGGGGTCATTACTTCCGCTGCTGCTGCTTTCATGTCGAGGGGCTAGTTGATGCCGGGGTACTCCAATTGGTCCCGTTGACTTACGTGCCGTTAGCCTTGTGCGTGGCGGCATCTTTCTAAGGGGAAAATTTATTAGCATAATTCTTAGCATGATGCATGAATAAGTACAGAATCAACCTTAGTCGATTCAACCTTCTATACATCGCACTCTTCCTATCTGGTCTTTAAGATAGACTCTTCAGAATACTTAGGTAAGAAGAGAAAAGAATTTTTAGGTAAGACTTTTGAAAATCCTTTTGAAGATGCCTCATAATATCTGCAAAGAAGGGCTACGCTCCGATACCAGCTGTGACGGGACCTTCCAAGTAAGCAGGCCCACCTACAGTTGTCCTTGTCCAACGGACTTCAGACAACCCTGTAGGTGCCCCTGCATTACTTGACAAGTTCGGTATCTTTCCTTACCTTACCAGGAACGATTCACCCGTCTTGCAGACATTACAGAACATCGGAGATAAAGAATTGCGGAAGCGATTACATAATTCACATTTATTTAAAAGCAAGCTCAAGTTGTTTTATTACAGACCAGAACTAAGAGCGAGTGCTGAGTAGTATTATTATACAAACCAAGGGAGGCAAAAACTCCTCCCGAGAAGATTTAAGCAAAAGATCTATATGGAGGACCAAGTCCTCCCGCACTTCAGTCTTGTGTTTCTTCTTTGGGAACCACCTTGGCACAGAAGCAGCAGAAATCTGCTACTTCCTCACCTAAAAACAACGAAGGGATAAACCCTGAGTATGGAATTACTCAGCAAGACTTACCCGACTAAAGAAAAGACTCTCAAGGGTATGCTGGTTATATGGGAGTCAAGGTAAGGCTTTTCAATAATCAAAGACTCTGTTTTGCAGAAATGCTTACTAAAGTGGATCCTTAAAAATCCAATTTTATTTGTCAAGTTAAGTTCAATTACCTGCAACTAGAGTTCTTTCTACCCTAGTTCAATCACTGGTCCTGCACTAGCCAATTTATTCACAAAAACCCATCATCTTTAGTGGAATGCTACGTGTAGGTCAGTGACCAAGTCTTCATAACCGCGAAGGTACGGCGATCCGAATCGATTATACTCAGCTGAGGATCTCCAATCACACGACATATGTAGCACTTAACCCTTGCATATGTCAACCCGCCACCGGGGTTCTTAAGACCGGATCAGGTTCACGCAAACCGAGAGCACAGATACACCACCGTCCGGCCTCTTGCCACAGAGGGTACACGCTACTCTCGCCATCGCTCCACGCCCATTTCGTGTTATCTTATTCCGGCCTTAGTCTGCCCGAGGCAAGGCTTACCCATGATGAGGCATGTGACCAGCTAAAGGGTCCTCGATCATCAAGCCTACATCGACAAGGTCCTTAATCGACTCAGACGGAGACACTACACCGAGACTCCTTTCTCGTGCAAGTCACCCGCCCGGTCTCAGCTTAATCTTTTCAACCCAAAAACCTGGTACCTGGCAGAGGTACATCTTTTCCGATGTTGAATCCATCACGGCCGTGATGGATTCACCATCAAGTTTTATTTTCGAAAACATCCCTCCCACTTTGCCAAACATCTTTTGGTAAAACAAATCCTTTTGTTTTTCTAAAGCAATACTAAGCATAGTAAAACCTTTTTGTAAAAACAGGGTTTCAAGGAGGGTAATTAAGATCTAGGAAGGTAATGCAGGAATTGTTTAATCAATCAACTCCTATCACCTAATGCAGCAAGCAAGTGAGAAAGATTTTAAAAACATCAAGGGAGGTGGCAAATGCACCGGGGCTTGCCTTTGTTAACAGGTGAGTCCTGCTCGGATCCACAAATATCGAAATAAAAGCAGTTGCCTGCTTGAGGATCTGAGGTTGGTGGAGTTCCCTCTTCAGTGACTTCTTCTTCTTCTTCGTGTTCTAATATAACCATATATAAGCATAAGAATGGATGCCATGGGATGCTCATGAGGATGCGAAGATAATATAAATTTATTATCTAAGTCTTGAGTACAACTTTCCTTCACGGTACTCCGAGAACCTAGGGTTTCCGGAGTCAGTAAAGGAGTTCATAGAGTAGGGGGGTGGTTTTGGGTTTAGTGATCAAACAAGGTCCAAATCAACCCAAATTCTACCCAAGGCTTCTAAATATTGTTTTTAAGTGCCCATAAAAAGTTTGGGCATTTTTGGACTTACCAATTATTTTCTAAAAATCCATAACTAATACTTTTAACCACTTTAAATACCTTAAAATTTCCTATTTCCACTAAAAATCATAAAACTATTTTTACTAAATTTTAGGGAAAATAACAGGCTTAGGAAAATTAGTTTCACAATTTTATCATTTTCCTAGCATTTTCTATAATTATTTTGGCTCTGGAGATAAAAGAAAAAGAAAAGCAGGTGAACAGCACTGGGCCGAATCCAGCCCAGGCGGCCCAGCTAGGGCAGAAAGGCGCCCGCGCTGGCAGACTTGCACAGATGCCCTTGGGGTTTTAACTAACTGCGAACGAGTTCAAACACTATTCTAAAGAGTCTCTGACGCTTTGCAAAAAGATCCCTCTTGTTCTAATTCTTTACACGCCCACGTCCACGACGACGGCAGCGCGGGGAGCACTCCGGCGAGGTTCTGGACCGGCCGATTGGGGCTATGGCTGGGTTCTCCGAGCGGCGAACATGAAATCGGGGTTACCATGATCATTTCCCCTAACTTAATTGCGCTTATAATCAACTACGGAGCTCTGGCCACGGTGGCCGTGAGCATGGCGTCAATACGGTCGTGTTCCCGGCGACCAGAGGACTCTTAGTTCAATTCAGTGGCTCGGCAAGCATCGTAGACGCATAAGAATGCTTAAACAAGGGAGTAGAGGGGAGGAGCTAACCGGAGTATGGCTGACCACGGCGGGGTTGAGTTCACGGTGTTTTAGAACCGAATTGGGGAGAAAGCGCAATTCGGGCGTGCTAGTGGGCGATCGAGGGTGGGAGAGGGTGCTACAACTTCACAACTACATGGCGCAGCTACGGGCGGGGTCAATTTATAGAGCTAGCGGGCGGTGGCGATCAATTTAGCCGAGCTGTGCTGGCGGCCGGAGATGAGGAAGAAGGCGGCGCGGTGAATTCGTGGCTAACGCCGTGGCAAGCTCACCGGCGCCGATTTGACAGCAGTAGTGGGTCACGGCGACACGGTGGAAGAATTGAGCTACGCGGCATACGGCCGAGAGGCGGCGGTCGACGGTGAGCTTCTCGGCTACAGCCGCAAAGCAGAAAGGCAGTCGCGGTGAGTCACCGAAGTTATCCCCAGGGGATGGCTTTTACCTGGCGGCCTTATCGGGTCATCGGCGACGTGAATCCTACAGCGGTGGCGTGAATCACGGCGAGGGGTCACCGGCGTCGAGCTGTCCGCGTTGGCGGTCTGATCCGATGGGCACTGTACCATGGGAAATGGTATTCAGTCGACTGACAGAGCAAATTTGAGCTTGATTTTCTCTCAATTTTCCATGGTAACACGAGTTAATCCGTGCAGCAAACTTGTAGAGTATGATACCCACTACAAACTTGCTATGGCAACCATAGGTAGATTTCCACTGGATCATGCTTAAAACTTAGCTTGAAGTCGAGATTAGTTCACTGCTAGTCTGAAAATTCAGACCATCCAGCCTGACAGCCAAAGTTTGAGCATGATAATCTCTAAATTTCTCACTAGAACATAACTTGCCCACTTAAGCAAAGTTGTTCACCTAAGATAGATCTACATAGTTGATGTGGTGACCTAGGGCAAATTCTCAATAATTTGGAAAATGTAGAGCTCCAAAGTTGAGCCAATATCACTGAAATTTCAGACTTAGTATAGACTTCAAATGAGGTCCATTTTGCACTTAAGTCCAAAACTTAGGGTTTGGCTTTCAATTCCACATATTTGTGAACCAAAGGACTTAAGAAACTTATTTGGCTTGGTTTTTGCACTTTAACCCAAAAGTGGGCTAATTTTGCACATAAGCCCCTAGGGTTTAGTTTTAGGGTTTTCCAGGGTTCCAATTAGGGTTTCTGGTATCTTAGGGGTATAAAGGTGATTCAACCTTGTTTTTAGGGACATTTTGTGACTCTTTCCTTAAAGTCTTTAGGTTTTCTCATCTTGGGTTAAGTTTTACCCCTTTAATCCCTATTTAGAGTTAAGTTTCCCATCCAGGGTGCTATTTGCAAAAATACTTAAACAATACAACTTGTTTGAAATTTTTGCCTAGTGAATGCACTCTAGGTATGTCAAACATATGCAATGCCAATGCTTATGATGCCATGCTCAAGTTTTAGTTATAGTAACACCAGGGTGTTATAGTCGTCTTCCGGGGCTGAGCCCGAGTCCGAGCCCTGGGGTCGAGCGGAGCGGAGTTCGTCGTCTTCCGGGGCTGAGCCCGAGTTCGATCCCTGGGGTCGGGCGAAGCGGAGTTCGTCGTCTTCCGGGGCTGAGCCCGAGTCCGAGCCTTGGGGTCGGGCGGAGCAGAGTTCATCGTCTTCTGGGGCTGAGCCCGAGTCCGAGCCCTGGGGTCGGGCGAAGCGGAGTTCGTCGTCTTCCGGGGCTGAGCCCGAGTCCGAGCCCTGGGGTCGGGCGAAGCGGAATTCGTCGTCTTCCGGGGCTGAGCCCGAGTCCGAGCCCTGGGGTCGGGCGAAGTGGAGTTTCCTATGACGCATGAGGCCGGACTTGGCTGCTGTCAGCCTCACTCTGTCGAGTGGCTCAGCAGTCGGAGCGGCGCAGGCGACGCTGTCCTCTTGTCAGACCGGTCAGTGGAGCGGCGAAGTGACTGCGGTCACTTCGGCTCTGTCGACTGGAGGGCGTGCGTCAGGATAAAGGTGTCAGGCCACCTTTGCATTAAATGCCCCTGCGATTTGGTCGGTTGGCGTGGTGATTTGGCCAAGGTTGCTTCTTGGTGAAGACTGGGCCTCGGGCGAGCCGAAGGTGTGTCCGTTGCTGGAGGGGGTCCTCGGGCGAGACGTAGATCCTCCGGGGTCGGCTGCCCTTGCCCGAGGCTGGGCTCGAGCGAGGCGTGATCGCGTCCCTCGAATGGACCGATCCTTGACTTAATCGCACCCATCAGGCCTTTGCAGCTTTGTGCTGATGGGGGTTACCAGCTGAGATTTAGAAGTCTTGAGGGTACCCCTAATTATGGTCCCCGACACTACTAATACTACTCCTACTACTAATTATCTATACTAATATTTAAACCAGTGGCGC